>VUQH01068061.1:9228-22088 GCA_015106775.1 Etroplus canarensis
AAGAAGGCGAAAAAAAAAAAAAAAAAAAAAAAAGAGAAGTGGTAAACTTTTCATTTCGAAGAGACCGCGCTCCGGGTTTAGCTGAAGGTAAGAATTATTGTAAGTAACTTTGTGCATGTGGTGTAAACTTTACTGAGAACTGTTAAGGGGCTACGCGAAATCAACATCAGAATGTATATGCAGGACGCGTACAGACAGTGTAAATATGGGGTTTCCATAAAGTAACACGAGTGCATAAAAGAAGAGAAGTGTGCATACACTAAGAGAACAGAGCAAGAAGCCGTGACACCTTGGTGATCTTATTTTATTAGTTTATCAAGATAAACTTTGAGAGTAGTGAGAATATGTGTGTGCACTCTGTGAAGCAACACACATATGTTCAGAAAATGACATGCAGGCTTCATACAGAGCTCACATTGCAGGTCTATCAATAAAAACACAGTTGTTAAATATGATGTGGACCACCCTTTTATTTTTGCAGTTGTGAGTCACTTATTTTGAAGTTACTTTTAGTGTACATCCTCTTTAACAGCATTACTTCCCAAAACCCAAGTGCTGGTTTGTGTTTTTTAATCAAATTAAAAGAGAACTGACTATAAACCCTGTAACATACACCAGGAGCCTTCTACTGTATGATTTGCAGCTTGTGTTCAAATGAAGTGGTGGGATTCTGTTAGGTTTAAACATTTTAAATCAATTGGTTGCTGTTTTCCCCCCAGCTGAACCACAGAACAACTGTCCCAGATTTGTGCCAGGTCTCAGATCACTGGTCTGGCAGTCTGTCAGGGAGTTGGCGTCATTGTTAGAGAGACTGCCCTTCAGCCAGCCAAACAACTGGTGTGCTGAAGCACAAAACTGAGTCCTTTCAGGGGCTTCGCTCTGTAGTAATCACTGCCCTCTGACCTTTCTTGAGAGTGGGGAGTGAACCAGAACGCTAAACCAAATATGCTTTGTGCTTAATAATTGTTCCTTCAAAACAGACACTTAAATGTTTCATGAGCTGCACCTCCACGGTGTGTTTGCCAGGTGGAAGTTTGGTGAGACAGCTTTCCTTATACTCTTTGTTAGGCAAAGCTTTTGAATAGAATGAGACGTGTTTGCACGTAACTGTTCCCGGGCCTCATTTCCCCAGTGTTTTGTTGACAGCAGTCTCACACATAAAGAAAGAATTAACGAAACTATTGAAGGTGCATTATAAGTGTTAAACTTGACCATGAAGAGTAATGTGCTTACACCATAGTTATCTTGCAGTAGTTTCTTTACAGTATTTGTGCACTGGAAAAGTAGTCACTAACCCCATTGAAAACCTCTAATGTGAAGTTAATTTTAGTGAGTCTGAGTGAGCTGTGTTGACTCAATGGACCAACAAGGTACATGTGAGACAGAGAGCAGAGAATGGTCATTTACAAGTCACAGTGCTCACATATGTCATGTTACTTTTCTGATACAGTCTGATATAATCAGACATCATCATGAACCCAAGTTAGAAAGATGTCATGTTTACCAGTTACTGTTAGCTATCACTGCAGTCAGATGATACAGTTAGGTCCGTAAGTTTTGGGACAATGGTGCTTTTTTTTTTTTGTAATTTTGTCTTTGTACACCACCAGTGTGGATTTTAAATCAAAAAGCCAAAATGTGATTGAAGTGCAGTCTTTCACCTTTAATTTAAGGGGTTTGACAAAAATTGCATTAACTGTTTAAGAATTGTAGCCATTTTTATACATAGCCCCTCCCTTTTTCAGAGGCTCAAAAGTAATGGGACAGTTGGCCGACAAGCAATTTCAAGGCTAGGTGAGTGCTATACCCTTGTTAAGTAACAAATTAAGCAGATAAAATATCTGGAGTTATTTCAAGATGTTAAACTTGTATTTAGGAGGTTTTCACTGGAACTCTCAATATGAGGTCCAAAGAGATAATGTAGGTGGAAGAAGCCATTGTTAGACTGAAAAATCACAATAAACCTATCAGAGCTATGTTGAAAACATTAGGAAGGGCCAAAGCTTCAATCTGGAACATTCTTAAGGAGAAGGAATGCACTGGGCAGTTCAGCACATCAAAAGGCTTTGAAGTCAGAGGAAGACAAATAAAGCAGATGATCACATAATTCTTTCCATGGTTAAGAGACATCTAGCCAAGTCAAGAACACTCTCAATGATGTAGGTGTATCAATATCAATGCCTACAATCAAGAGATGCCTTCTTGAATGTAAATGCAGAGGGTTTACAACAAAGTTCAAACCACCGGTTACACTCAAGAACAAGACGGTCAGACTTCCAGAAAACATGTGAAAGAGCCTGCCCAGTTCTGGGAAAAAGTCATTAGACAGATGAATCTAAGGTGATCTTGTACTAGAATTATGAGAAGAGAAAAGTATGGAGAAGGAAAGGAACAGCTCATGATCTGAAGCATACCACACCATCAGGCAAACATGGTGGAAGCTGTTGTGGCATTGGCATGTATGGCTGCCAATGGAACCAGGTCAGTAGTGTTTATTGATGCTGCTTACTGAAGTGGCAAGATGAATTTTAAAGTGTGCTATACTCTCTGTTCAGACTCAGACAAATACTGCAAAACTGATTGGATGGCGCTTCAGAGTGCAAATACATGATGAACCAAAGAGTTCTCCAAAAGAAACCCAAGTGTTTCTCAAGCCAAAGAAATGGCATATTCTTTAACGGTCAGGTCAATCATCTGATCTAAACCCAAAACAGCAGCTTTTCACTTACTGAAGACATAACTGAAACCCACAAACAAGCAGCAGCTGAAGGTGTCTGCAGTAAAGGCCTGACACAGCATCTCAAAGGAGGAAACAACATTTGGTGATGCTGATGTGTTCTACAGTCAAGGCAGTCACTCAGTGCAAAGAATTTTCATCCAAGTATTAGAGACAATCCTTATATTCAAAATTATGTTATTTTGTCCCATTACTCTTGAGCCTCTGAGAAAGGGGGACTGTGTTTAAAAATGGCTGCAATTCCTAAACAGTTAAAACAATTCTTTTGTCAAACCCCTTAAATTAAAGGTGAATGTCTGCTCTTCAATTACATTTCTGCTCTTCAATTTTATTTTGACTATTTGATTTAAAAATTAGAAGAATTTGGTAAGGAGGCAAAAATACAAAAAAAAGTTATTGTCCCAAAACTGATGGACCTAACAGTACAAAGCACTTGAATGCGTACAGAGCAGGCATACAAACACACACATTCAACATAAGGACCTGGCAGGCCATGAAGTGCATTGCCACGTTGCAGCAGTCGATCCTTGTAAACTGAGTGCATGTTGTATTTTTGAGCTGTGTGTAATGGTCAGGGTGTTCTGACCTCAACCACAGTTTGCTGGTGCTGCAGCCCTCTGGTCCCGGGGAGGAAGCAACCTTAGGGCTGACCCACTGTGACACAGCCCTATGTCTGTATATAAGTTTATGTACAGTGATGCATCGCAGCCAGCCCCCCAAATACCACCAGAGCCCAGTTTTGCACTTTGTGGCTCTCTGGTACCAGATGTTTGACTAACATAGTAAATCTGCTTGCAGCAGGGAGAGTGACAGAGATGAGAAGCGTTTTTAACAGAGTGTGTTTTTGTGACGGAGGGAAAAAAAAACTGAAACAAAGGACAGTGAGATTGATTGATGTAAAATCCTAAAATAGAAGTCTGAGGGAAAACACAAAGACAGGAGGTAAAAATGTGTTTCACATCAGCGTCCACAGATCCTTTATTTGATGCCCATAATTGATGGCGTCCGGTCTACTCTCCCCACCGCACGCTGTTCCCATTACACTTTCCAACCTGCATGTTTGTCTCTGTGTCTGCAATCAGTCAGGCAGCCCATGTGAAACAGGCTTGTTTACAGATGCCTGCAGGTACAATTTAAGGATAATTAAAATGTTTAACAGATCTAAATGCCTTTCTGTGTGTTCCTAACAGGGCCAATTTTAAAAATGAAGTTCACAAACTGAGTTTACATGCTGGAAGTATGCTTTATTTTGCATGAACAGTCGAGCTGAATTTACTGCTCACAAAACCATGAGAGAAGAAGAACATTATATAAAAGTCTGTCATGGAGTTGGAAGAATTTGGCAGCTAGAACAGCAAGAGAAAACGTAGTAGCTGCACCATGAAAAGTTGTGACTTATTAGCAGACTTAGCTGTAATAATTCAAGGAACCTCTGTCCCTGGATTTGTTCTTTGTTTGTCTCACCAACCATTCATACTCAGACTTAGCAGATGTATTGCTGCTGACCCAAGTAAGTGCAGTGCTGAGTTTGAGAATGTTTGGATTAGCAGTTCTAATATTTTGGTCAACAGTTGGTGTCTGACACCAGTGTTTCTTCTAGAGTGTCTGCTCCCTTCTTCACTCTGTGTATAGGGGTAAGGGCACACATAAACACAGGTACATGTTTGTTTGGCTATTTTTTTCAGGACGTTTATTGGCATTCTTGATTTAAGAAGTCTCTTTAAATTTAACTGTGACAACAAAGTGCCAAACCCTTACCCTAACCAGAACGTAATTCTCATTATATTCCCATAAAGTGGGGATATGATGGAGTCGTTAGTGCTGCTGCTACAAATCCTTTGTGCTAATGCGATAGCACAAAAACTATATGATACAGGATTTTGAATTTTGGCACAGTTATAAGCCTCCATGAGATCTGGAACTGATTAGATTTTTAGCCATTTTGAAAATATGGATTGGCCAGCAGGTAGTGCTTTCTTCAAAGTTTTTACCTTTTTAGCTGTATCTCCGTAACTATTTGTCTGATCTGCAAAAAACAAAAACCTCATCATAATGTACTTTCACAGTGACACCATGTCTTGTCTGTTGTCATTGAAGTCTGGAACATCATTACCATTACTGAAGTTCTTCTTAGACTCTCAAATTTGCACAATACAAACAACAGTAGATTAACAATTAACACTTAATGTAAAAAGAATAAATAAATATTATAAACGTATAATAGATAAACAGTGTGTAGTACTAACAAACAGAGAGTGTAGTGTGTACACATATATATACACATTATCCAACATATGTACAGTATGGTAAATTCAATGTACATGTGTGTACATATGTGAAGTATGTATGGTATGTTGACTTTGTTGAATGATAACTTAATTAAAGTGACTAGACTATAAGTGTGTGTGACAGTGACATAGTTTAAGTGGGCAGGGGTGAAGTTCCAGGAATTTGGTGAAAGCATGAGGTGTTTCAGTTTTTCAGCAGTCCAGTATCCTGGAATCTTTTGGGTAGAAACCATCCCTGCATCTGCTGGTGCAGGTCCTGTATCATCTACCCAATAGCAGAAGTGTGAAAAAGCTCTGCCTGGGATCAGAGAGGATCTGCTGTGTCTTCCTCCTACAGCACTGTCTGTACAGGGTCTGGATAGCTGGCAGTTCAGAGCCGGTGATGCATTGCACTGACTGGCCGCTCTCTTTAGGGCTTTACAGTCCAGAGCATTACAACTAGCATACCAGGTCATCATACAGCCAGACAGAATATGTCAATAGAAGTTGCTGAGTATTCTGGAGTCCGTGCCAAACCTCTTCAGCAGCTGTAGGAAAAAACCTGTCTTGCTGCTTTCATGATCATGCCGATGTTATGTGACCAGCTCAGGTCCTCAATGATGTTTATGCCCAAGAAGCTGAAACTGCTGACTCTTTCCACCTCTGCTCCTGAAGATGGAAGTATGTCCTGTTCTCTGCAGCTTCCTGTAATCCATGATGACCTCCTTGGTCTTGCTTAAATTGGGCAGACTCGTCACCATATGCAAACTTAATGATGGCGTTGAGGCTGTGGGTGGCTGTACAGTTGTGGGTGAACAAGGTTTACAGTTGGGGGCTTCAACTAACAAGAAAACTAGGAAGGGGACTCAGAAAATAACACTAACAACACAAGAAAAATGCAAAGTTGAGGAGGCCACTGAGTGATGGCCGTCATCTTCACCGGCGGCATCTTGGTATGACATCTAAGACTCAAACTAGTTATCACAAAGTGAACTGGATATATTTTTTTAAATCTAATTTTTAAATTAGCTTTGATCTTGAGCTTAGTTGACCTTGTGAAAGCTGCAAACTAATTTATGAATTACACAGATGCAGGTATTTAGTAAGTGAATCCTTGTGGCTATCCTCTTTTTAAAACATTAACTGCATTAGATAGATTTATGGGAGATTTGTAAATTTGAGCTACAATAATGAGTTACACTCTCCCCAAATGGGTGCTGTACTAGTGCATCATATGAAAAAAATTAGCACAATATGAAGGAAATGGGAAAGAGAGATAAAAGAAGAAGTAGACATGGATTTTGTTTTCTTCAAAGGCGTTAGACCTCCAATTCTAGGAGGAGACAAAAGCCCAGCCTTGAGGGTCATAAACCTGGGTGCTCCCAGTGCTGGCCCCAAGCCTGGATAAATGGGAAGGTTGTGTCAGGCAAAGCATCCGGCATAAAATCTGTGACAAATCACATATGTGGATTCATCCGCTGGGGCAACACCTTGGAGAAAAAAAGAGAATTCATCATTTGTGGAAATAATGCTCAAATAGCACCCAACAGCACAAAGCAGTCTCTGATTCAATTTTATCCAGACCTGGTGTTGAAATGTATACTGCATGTTTGTCTCTGAGATTAATGGTGATCTATTACTCACCTCTTTGTGCCCCATAGGCCCTAATCACTGCCTAAAGCTAGGTGTTACTAAGCTGAGCTGAGAGGGAAAGTGGAGGGATTTTATCTGTTGCTAAAATCCCTCCACTTTCCCTTGTCTTGTATATGAATGGCCACTGAGTTGAGTGCTTCAACTGTCATACATCTTTATCATATATAACCTTCCTCCTTTTTGTTTCCTTTCTTTAGGTCAGTAAATCCCCAAACATTTGCACTGGAACTGGTGAAAAACTGGAAAAAATTAAAAATTATTAAAAGATAATCTTAGCTCAGGCCCAGTAAGCGTGTTGTGATCACCTTACTTAAGTTCTTATATCACATGTCCACACTGGCCTGGCAGCAACCTTGGCTAGTAACTCCTGCAGCCTGTGCCATTAATCCATCATTGCTGTGTCGCTGAAAGGTCTTGTGTTTGGAGATTACTGGTGCTCCCTTTGCCTGGGTTTCATTTCTTCAGCAGGCAGGAAGAAGGTGCTCTAAGTGCATCCAGGAAAAACAGAACCACTGAGCCTTTGGAAGTTCTTTGGTGAAATTTATATCTCTAGAGAAGTTGTACAAATGTGGAAGACAAGGCAGCTGCGTGGTTGCATTGTGGAATATGTGGAGACAGATTCTCTTTTCACATCACGTCATGCTACCTCAAGCAGCAAACAAAAACCGAATGATAAGATTAGACAAACTCAACAACAAAATCACACACACCGGTGAAGGTGGAACTAGCAATGGTCGAATTTTTCTGATGACTTAAATGAATAATCAGCTAGCAAAAGGGCTGACCATTTCCTGTAGCCCAACTATTCATTCGCTGCTTCACCACTAAAATACACAAAAAAGACTCTTTGAAAATTTTATTTCTTAAGTCCCCGACTGTTCAAAAATATTCTCATTGATTGATTCACTTATGTGTGCATGAATACTCCTTAGGTTTGGTCTAGTGTGTAACTCGCATCTATTTTCTTTTCTCTCTCTCTCTCTCTCTCTCTCTCTCTCTAATCTTTAGCCTGCCCCATGTGAACTGAATGAAAACCTACCTGGCAAACACTGAAGAACTAAGTGGATTGAAGAAGGCTAGTGAGGGAGTCAGAGAGGGAGGGAAGACAGAAGGGATTAGCAGCTAATCCAGTGCACGGACAAGCCTGAAGGAGCTTTATCATTCTTCCAGAACGATGCAGACAAAACAGTTGCTGGATTACACTGCTTTATTTTATTGCCCTTTTCAAGTGCGTATCACCCTTCTTTTTCTTTTGCTTTGATAGCTTTCATTGCCGCTCAAAGGTTTTGCCTCTTGGGTGCAGAAAATTGAGGGAACTGAAGACAAAGCAGCAAGGCAGCGGGCCTGGGGACAGGATGTCCCACGGACAGTGTGGTGCCACACATGGATAAATCTTTTTAGTGGAAGACTGTGCATAGCAGTGGCACCTCCATTTTTTTTTTTTTTTTTGCTTGGACACTAAGGAAGACAAGTGGAGAGCAACGCACTGGATGAGACAACCAAGGCCCTGTCAGAACAGATACACATACACACCACAAGGCCTCACTGCCAGTAAGCAACACTGGAAACACTGAAGTGTTTAATCTTAGCCGTGTTTATTTTTTTTAACATTTGGAAGCATAGGATTACAGAAAGTACCTGAAAGCTTCTGAAACATGGATAATGATCACTGATCAGTAAATAATGATGACAAAAAGGTTCCAGTTAATGATTTGGAATGCATGTCTTTCATCACAGCTTGACCTGAGCTCAGGCTTTGTTCATGTGTTGCTAAAGTGAGGTTAGAAACCACAGTGAATCTCACACACCTCACACTTGCATCCGTGTGTTAATCCTCGTAGGCTAAAGTAAATAATAGTAAGAAGAGAAAGTATATGAAGTCAAGGAAACACCTATAAAGTGACTCAGTGTAGTAGTCCTTTCCTTGTTTGTCCTTTATTTACTTCTACTGTTTTATAGCATTTGTCGATCCTCTCAGTGCCTTCGGCTGCTCCCTTGTATTCTCCCCAAGGGGTCGCCACAGCGGATTAATCCACATTGTTAATTTGCCAAAGGTATTTATTTATGCCAGATGCCATTCCTGATGCAACCTTCCATGGTGAGGGAAGGCTTGTGTCCCCAGCTGGAATCGAACCAGGGACCTTGTAAAGCGAACGTGTAAACCACTACACCACAGGGGGACACTTTGAAGATCCTCTCAGTATTGCTAGTGAAATGTGGGTTGAAGCTGAACGAGACAGTTCTCTGAGCCTAAAAGAAAGCATTAAATTGAGTGAACCCTTTATAAAACGTCTGTTTTTAATTGTTTTCAAACACACCAGCTTAGTTGTTTGGCTGAATCCACACCTTAGTGTCTTTCCAGTTGTGGATGGATTTTATTTTTCTTGATTTGTTGAAATCAAATCCGAAAAAGAATAAGCATAAGCTGTATACTCTCCAACCAAATAGGCTGAGGTAACCAGAGGAAACGTGGCATGGCGTTCATCCTCGTTGTTATTTTGTCATGCCTGAAAACTGCTGTTGCGCAGGATCAGTAAGTTTCGTCATTTTGGACATGTGAATGAGAGTAAAGGAAGCAAGAGGAGAAACAGAAGGGGAAGTTGATGGAGATGTAACTGGCTCAACATTCACTTTGGCATCTTGCAGTGTAGATATAAAAGGGAAACTGTGGGCAGGCAGTGGATGAATAACTGGCTGTGACTGTATGGAGAATTGATTATACACATATTCTCTGTGTTTTCTCTCCTCACTGTTCAGGCGATTTAATTTTTTTTTCTCTCTGGTTTTACAGTGGACCCCAGACTGGAATTCAAACTTGACTGACGTGTAATCAGAGTCCAGACATTTTCATTCAATTTAAAAGGAAATTACACAACATTTTTTGGCCACCATGAGTCTTGGAAAGCTGCCAGGGATTAAAGGACTTGTGTCTGGCTCTCAAGGGAAACGTCGTTTCAAGAGTGACCTCTCTGTGGACATGATCAGCCCGCCACTGGGTGACTTCCGGCATACTATGCACGTTGGTCGTGGCGGGGATGTATTTGGTGACACTTCCTTCCTCAGTAACTATGGGGGCATCAAGGAGCCAGGAAGTCCAGATTCAGCAACCAGCTCCAAGACAACTGGGTTCTTCACACGCACCTTTCGGCATGTACGCAAGACCTCTGGGCCACGGCCACGAGGAGGTTCCCGTGATTTGTCTTCCCCACCGCCAGACATCTCACCTATCATCAAGAATGCAATCTCCTTGCCTCAGCTGAACATGGACTCTCCCAATGGGTGCCTAGAGAGGGTGCTATTCCCTGGCTCCATCAGCTCAACAGATGATTCCTTCTGCACATATGGTGAGATAATACAGCTAATCACCTCCACCATGGGATGGGACTTATGGAAAGCATCTTAGCAGCGAGATTATCTTCATTAAAAGTGAGCAGAGAAAATGTAGAGGTAGCGATCATACTCAAATATAGTGATATGTTAAGTAGACAACAGAGTATTATCTTAAAGTGTCACATGAGCTACAGTGGTACAGATTAAACAACTTCAAGCAAAGATTGCCTTTTGCTTGTGTGTCTGTGTGGCACTAATCCCATGTAAATTTAGAAAACCAGTATACATGTCAGTGAGGCTGCAGTTAGCTGAAACAGGTCACAGTTCACAATCAAAGACAAGTGCTGCTTGTTCATGATATACTGATGCTCAGTTAAATCTATGAAGCTTTGCCAAAAGAATATTCTGACACTGCTGCTTAACTCAAAAACATCTGGAAGTGCTCCCACTTATGCCCAGAATTGATTTATTGTAGCCATCAGCTTGACTTTTGCACTTTATCTCAAAATAACAGAAAAAAATATTACATGTTTATACCATAGTTTATACTGACACTTTTTTTATGGGCACACATGCTTTATTTATATTATCCAATGGAGCCTATGGAGCTGAGTCTAGACTACATATGTCAAACATAAATGCATTAGTATTCCTAGTGGGGGGATGTCAGCATTAGTACAGAGGAAAAGAACAAAAACCAGAACAGGAGTGACATGGTAGCTCATTAGGCTCATGATCCATCAAAATTCACAGGTTATTGTGTGAAATACAGAAAGAAAGTGAAAACTTTTCTTGTCATTGGTCTCTTGTGTCGCACAAACTAATGAGAATTAAAATCCACTGAGAAGTCGAGGTGGCTCGCAAACAGTCATATCGGGAACAACGGCCCTAGTTCCTGATCAACCCGAACCCAGGTTTAGGCACTGTATTATGCAATAAATAAACCTACACAAAATACACAAAAATTGATTTCATGAATATTACAGCATAGACCCAATATTCCAGGAGGAGAAGCTATTCTTGTGAAAATGGAGAAGTGCCTGTGAAATGACACCTTGACCTTGACTTTGAGAACAATTTGGGTGGAGACCCATTAGGTGATCGTTGTGTACAAGTTTCATGAAATTCTGACCAATATCATAGGAGGAGTAGTAATATTTGTGAATCATGCACAGACGGACAGATGCTCGAGAAACTCCTGGCAATGGCATTAGCTCCCTTTTTTAGATCTCGACAAGCTGTTTGAATCATAAAGAAGTAAAATTCGATTATTGTTTGGTTACAAAATAGTCAGCAAGTGAAGGTTTTGTGCCTTTAAAGATCCACTGTAAATTGTAGTGCACATGTAATGACAGCATATTGACTGAATGTGAAAAAACTGTGACACATTATTGAAGTTGTATTTATTTTTCTTAAGACATCTTAGCATAAGCTGTCTGGTAAATCGATGGCAGCTCAAGATTTTGTTGTTACTTTATGCATAAAAGTTGCACTGTTGATCTGTTCTCCCTGAATGTCAGATTTTTAGCTTTTTTAAATTTCAAAACACAACTTTAAGACGATAAAGTGGCCTGACATGAGGCAAACTTTTATATTGCAGAATGATTAGTCAGACTGAGGCAGTTATGCAATTTTTAATCCCATGATCCTCAAGTCTTTTTGAACTGAATTGAATTGTACTTTATTAATCCCAAAGGGAAATTATGTTATTGCAGTAAAAAAACAAACCAAACAAATAATCACCATTAGTCATTAAAAAGAGGCATTGTGTAGGGTTTTGCTGTGGGCAGGAATGACCTGCTGTAGAGTTTTTTATTGCAGCAGAGCTGAAGAAGCCTATAACTGAACACACTTTGTTCTTTAGTCAGTATTTTGTGTACAGGGTGTGCAGTGTTGTCCATTATTTTTGGTAACTTGCACAACAATCTTAGTTAGTTAGTTAGTTAGTTAGTTAGTTAGTTTATTTTGTTTATTTCGGTCATCAAGAAAAAAGAATGAAATAAAAAATAAAGTAAAAGAAAGAAAACAATACAATCTTTCAAATTTAAATCAATTTAAATCAAAGACAAAGACCGAAAGGGTCCAGGCTGAAGTTTAAACTTTTTGTGCCTGGCCCTCTTACCATAAAACTTTATCATAATTAAAATAAAAAAACAAACAAACAAAAACAAAACCGTACATATTATTCTTAACATTGACAAAAAGAACAAACAAGAAGCATTAGATGCGGCTAGTCACCATTCACATTGGTTCGCACAGTTGTCTTATATAATCATTTCCTTTGGAGCCAAGTCCACTAGTTCTTTATATTTTTTAATAGCCATAAATTTGTACATTCTTTTAAATATTTTTACTGAATAACACCCTTTTATTTTATCATCTAAACTATTCCACAAGTTAACCTGTAGACGGTGATACATCTACTTTTTTTTTATTTGTTCTCACCTTGGTTGTTTGATAAATGCCTTTCCTCTGAGATCACAGTAACTCTCTCTGAGCTTGAACATCTCCTGGATACTGTGAGGAAGCTGATGGTTGTAGGCCTTGTAGATCACAACTGCTGTGTTTAGGTCAACAAGGTTGTGTATTTTTAGAGTATTTAATTTTACAAATAAGCGATTTGTGGGTGCACAATAACTTTTTTGGTTTACAATTCTAATAGCCTTCTTTTGGAGTAAATAGATTGGATTGATATTTGATTTGTAATTGTTTCCCCAGATTTCTACACAATAACTAAGGTATGGCAGAATGAGGGAATTATACAATAGAAGTAATGACTGTTGATTAACCAATTTTCGCATTTTACACATTATAGCAATACTTTTGGCAATTTTAGTCTTCACAATGTCAATATGCACTTTCCAATTTAAATG
>VUQH01068067.1:0-20523 GCA_015106775.1 Etroplus canarensis
CAACATCCTTTGTCCAATATATCCACTATCCCTCCTCTGAACATGTCCAAACCATCTCAGCCTTGCCTCTCTGACTTTGTCTCCAAACTTATCAACATGAGCTGTCCCTCTGATGTACTCATTCCTAATCCTGTCCATCCTGGTCACTCCCAGGGAAAATCTCAACATCTTCAGTTCTGCCACCTCCAGCTCTGCTACTTGTCTTTTTGTCAGTGCCACCGTCTCCAAACCATACACCATAGCAGGTCTCACTACCGTCTTGTAAACCTTCCCTTTCACTCTTGCTGCTATCCTTCTGTCACAAAGCACCCCTGACACTCGTCTCCACCCACTCCACCCTGCCTGCACTCTCTTCTTCACCTCTCTTGTGCTCTGTCCGTTGCTTTGGATGGTTGATCCCAAGTATTTAAACTCACCTCTTTATGAATCCGCATATTTGAGTTGGCAAAGTTTTTACGCCAGATGCCCTTCCTGATGCAACCCTCACCATTTACCCGGGCTTGGGACCGGCACTAGAACTGCACTGGCTTGTGGGCCCCTGTGGCTGGTTGCATGTCTCTTTAATCAACTGTATATAAAAGACTGATGGGGCGCTAACTTTGGCTTCTGGACAATGCAGCTACAAAAATTGTACTTACTGGACAAAACTGGATAGCAGCTCCATTGAATACCTTTCTAGTATAACCTGAGGCTGAACAGGACAAAGCAGCACCCACCTGTCACTCAGAGTGGCCGCAACCGCAATCATCCATAACTTTCACACTTAATGACTTAAACGGGTGTGTTATGAGAAAAATTTGCACCACCTCTGTTCTCACAATGAAGTAAATTAGCCATAAAGATAAAAACATTTTTATGTACTAGTCTTGAAATATGTTTATTTCTGCTCTAAAGCTAGGAATTTTAACATATACACATCATATGTTCCCATACCATTTTTGGTATTTTATACTTAATAATTCTCAATAGAGTTCTCAGTAGAGTTGTTTTTAATTAGTAACTATTCATTAGTTTTAAATAGTATTTATTTTTATTCCCATATTTCTTAAGCCAATAAATATGTCATTTACATAAATGACATAAAACATAATATACCAACCTAAATATGGCCGAAAATGTCTTTCTAAATATTTAAAAAGGAATTTTGTGAAGCTTAAAGTTAACAAAATATTAACGAGTAACAGAAATGTTCCAACTGAGCATGTCTGAAACCAAGCATCTTCCTTTGTGAAACAATCCAACAATAACAAGAAGGATATCAAACTCTCCTGTGGCACAGAAAGTACAGAAAATTATGAAAAGGAGGACATTTTTGTGGACAGATTTTATATTTATCAAGAGATTTCATAGCACAGACTTTTTATCCACTACTTCTTAAAGATGATGTAGTTGCTTAGCGGGTCTGAGATTTATGCTCCAAAGACTTCCAGCAGTTTGGCAACTCCACAAATGAATACATACAAATACAATGCTTTCCCTTGGCCTGATTGGAGACAAAGGGATGTAAAAATCAAACATAAGAACAGGAAACGTGATGATTCCACATTAGTCAGCAGTCTCGCACCCTTGTGCGCAATGATGCACATGACATGAACGCACAGTCTGCACAAGTACATTTGATTACTGCTATAAAATCTCACCCTTACATAAAGCTCAAAATATGAGCACATTTAAACAGTCCAGACCCAGCCCATTACCTTTAATTGCCTCTGTAAACTCTACCAAACTTTATGTTGCAGAAACTAATCAGGGTGTTTGTACAAAGAGACAAATGAATGCTGAATCAGCAGATGGTTGCTTTTTCCCCCTAGATGCTGAAGGTCATTCACTGAAGACCCCTTCTGCCATAAAGATATCAGCACAATCAGGGGATAATTGGTTTGTTTGTCTTCTTTTTACCTTTAAGCTGAAACTGGAGTTACATAAGACAGCAGCTGCTCTTACCACTCACACACGATACATATGGAGTCTGTTACAGTTGGGAAAGCTTTGCATGTCTTTGGTCGAGCACATGCCTGGGCTTTTGTTAAGCTCTTGCTATAGACTGATCTGAGAAAGCCAGTATAGTATTTTCGTGGCGGGAGGAGGACTTTTCAGGAGTACTTTTAGAGAGCTCCAGTATTTGAGTGTGCAAACAGTGACTGAGTTTTCAATATTGTTTGATTTAGATTTTTAATAATGTTTTACACAGGCCTAAAACACATTGAAGAAAAAACATGTTTTTATGGAAAATACTGTTGTTTCTTAGAATTAATCCTGTTAGCTTAGGAAATACAACTATAGTTTGTAAAATTTCTATAAATACTCACCATTTTATGGAATCTTGGATTTGTTTGTGTAACAGGTTAAATTGCAAATAGTGCAATTTGTAAGGACATTAACTTTCAGAAGTTGTAGTCAGCTAATATTTGGACTTTTTAAATAATCAAATAAGTAAGCATTGCCGTGTTTTCACAGTCCCATTAGCTGGACACATACAGTAGTGATTAGCAGTTTAAATTATGTGCCTTCAGCTGCTCCCTTGTATTCTCCCCAAGGGGTCGCCACAGTGGATTAATCCGCATTCGTAATTTGGCAGAAATTTTATGCTGGATGCCCTTCCTGATGCAGCCCTCTATGGTGAGAGGGGCTTGTGTCATTAGCAGTTTAAATGCTACACTTTATTGGTGGTTACAGCATCCACTTAATGAGTTCTCCAGGCACAATGGGGCGGTATCATTTACATTGCTGACTTTTGTACTGTTAAATTACATTCAGCCTGTATGATTAAACCTCTCCAAACTTTGACCCTGACACTTTTTAGCTGGCTGACACCATCAAGCAGTCAATCCACTGTCAGGTGAACTTGATCAGATTCTCCTGACTTATGACCTTGGGCTTATCAGAGAAGTGAACTCTTTTGTGTTAGACTTGAACCTAATTGTCTGTCTCGTTCAGCTCCTGCGCAAACTGCTCTCTGTTCTCACTGAATATTTCAGGGCATTATTCTCCCCCCTCTGCACCTACCTTTCATCCCTCCTCCCTCTTTGCACTCGTTAACCCTGTTCTCTGTCTTGTTCCATGTCCTCATAACTGCCAAGTCAGCATAATGTTGGTACCCTCTTTGCCCGGTAGCTTGGCTGATTCATTACTGTTGAAACTCTGCTCTTATTTTTTTTTAACAGTTTTTTCCTTTGTGCTCATGACCTAATCCGTTTCTTCCTGTTCAGTTTGTGTGTATATGTTATGTTATATATTATATATTCAGTCAGTCTATCCTCAGTGCTTTTAGCTGAAATCAAACAGCTACACTCTGCTAGTGAATTATGATATCAGTTGGCCATTTTTCCCAAAATAATCAAATGTTTCTGACAAATTTATGTAGCAGAGGCAGCTACTGCTTTGGCTCCAAATTGAGATAAAACATTTCCCACAATTCATTTGAATACGTTTGACCTTCTTCCCGTTGCAAATCTGGGTTTGCAACCCACACTTTAAGTTTTTAAAAAAATCTAAATGTTTTAGGTGCATCAACCTCTTTTTTTTAAATCACTGAAACTCAACACCTCTCTCTCTCTCTCTCTCTCCATCTCTCCGCTCTCCACCAGGTAACATTATTGGCTCAGGTATCTTCGTCAGTCCAAAGGGCGTTTTGGAGAATGCCAGCTCAGTGGGTGTGGCCCTGATTGTCTGGATCATCACAGGTATCATCACCGCCATTGGAGCACTGTGCTATGCTGAGCTGGGCGTCACCATCCCAAAGTCAGGAGGAGACTATTCCTATGTAAAGGACATCTTTGGTGGCCTGGCAGGGTGAGTGAATTGGTCTTTCAGTTTTGTCATTCAGTCATTCAGGTTGTAGTCAGTGCGAGCAGTTTTGGCCCACACCTCCTAATCACTGAATTCAGGTGTTTCATTCAGTCCCATTGCCAAAGGCATATAAAATCAAGCACCAAGCCATGCAGTCTGCCTCTACAAACATTTGTGGAAAAAAATTAGTCATTCTAAAGAGCTCACTGAATTCAAGTGTGGGACTGTAATAAAAGGCCACCACTGTAACAAGTCCGTTCATGAAATTTCCTCCCTCTTAAATATCCCACCATCAATTGTAAGTAGTAGTATTATTGCCAAATGGAAGCATTTAGGAACCACAGCAACTCAGATATGCAATGGCAGACCTATGGAGCAGGGTCGCCGAGTACTAAGCACAGTGCACAAAAGTTACCAGTGCTCTGCTGACTCAGTGACTGCAGAGTCCCTCTTCTGACATTAAGATCAGCACAAAAACTGTTCACCCAGGAGAATGATAGTATCTTTTTCCCATGGCTGACCAGCTGCATGCAAGCCTTACAACACCAAGCACAATGATTAGATTAGATTCAACTTTATTGTCATTGAGAAAATATAATAATCAAACAGTGAAATGAAAGTTTGGCATCTAAGCCAAAGTGCAAATAAAATTGTAAAGAAAGCGCAGTGATTATCAAGTGTAATGAATACATTGCACTTGATAATCACTGCATCCAATGACAAGTATTGGGTGTAGTTGTGTATAGCACACTGCCACTGGACTCCGGAGAAGTGGAAACATGATTTGTGCACTGATGTGTCACCCTTTTCTGTATGGCAATCTGGAAATCGTAATGCTTCAGCTTATCAAGACATTTTGAACGATTCTATTTTTCCAACTACGACTGTGACTGCCCCAGTGCACAAAGCAAGGTAAATAAAGGCATGACTAGATGAATTTGGTGTGGAAGAGTTTAACTGACCTCAGCCTCATGGAAAATCTTTGGGATGAACTAGGATGGTCCTCTCATCCAACTTCACTGTTTGATCTCACAAATTCTCTTGTGAATGAATGGGCAAGATTTCCTAGGGGCACACTCCAAAATCTTATAAAAAGCCTTCCCAGAAGAGTGGAAGCTGTGTAAAACTGCAAAGGGGGGATTCACTGAATAGTAATGCCTGTGGCCTTAGAATGGGATGCATAACGCTCCCATAGCTACAATGTGTAGGTAGCGCAATACTTTTGTCTACTGACCTGTTGCCATTTAACTCAATTAGTCGCAACATTATTCATTATTCCAGCTGTTGCTTTTAAGTACCATTTACTTTTACAGAATTTTGTTGGCCTCATCCCAACTTCTTTGAGATGTCACTGCCATCAAATTCAAGTTGAGCTAGTATTTCTCATGAAATGCTAACATTTCTTACTTTCAACATTTGGCATGCTTTCTATGTTCTTTGAGAATAAAATATTGGTTTATGAGAATTGCAAATCATTGCATTGTGTTTTCATTTATATTTTGCACAGCATCTCAACCTTTTTGGAATTGAAGTTGTAGTTGTGTCCATATGTTATGTCTTTAGGGATAATAATCAGAGCTTGTTTTTTTTTTAAGATCAAAAATACATAAATAAATCATCTGTTATAAATCACAGACATTGAGAGCTGTTTTTAAAACCTCCAGTCAACACAAAATGATCGTGTTTAGCAACAGCATATAAAGAGAAGAATGGTGAAATGCCTCTGAATTAATTTCACATTAATTCAGGCCAGTCCCAGGGGATTGGACAATCTAGTTTAGACATATTGATCTAAACCAGGGTATAAGGGCTCTGAGGTGCAGACGCAACACAACACACACACACACACACACACACACACACACACACACACACACACACACAAAACGTTTGCTTTGTGATTATTGTGTTGTGATCAGTTTTGTTTTTACATTATTGATGTTATTTTGGTTGATGTTGCTGTATTTTGCACCTAAAGGCCACAATAGAAAGGGGGACTTTAGCTTGCAGTCAAGTGCAAATGTTAGAAAAAGATAAGCAAAATGACTCAAAAATGTATACACTTGTCAGCAGGCAAAGAAAGATTCCAGGTGATTGACGGAATTACAAATGTCGTAGGTTTTCCATCTTTATCGGAAAGCTTGTTTCTAGCTTCCAGCCCACAGCCTCCTCCCGTCCATAAATAGTTAGCTATATGGTAATGGTGATTACAGTAAAAACTTGGGAACCACACTGTTAATTTCCTAGTAAAACAATATCGTTTGTTAGTGAATAATTCACACACACTGGGCCTTTTGCTCAGACTGTAAACACAGATTAGGCCATTGTTTTTTCTTTCAACTATCACAAGGATACATATTATCAAGATATTTTGAGAAAGGAATTCAAGCAGACCAAACAGCCAATGATTGTTTGTGTCTCTTTGTGTGCAAACTATCAATATACATCAATGAACATTTACCTCCAGAGACTTTGTACTCTGTGGCTTCAGATGCTCAGTTTGAACTGTTGGGGCCACACTGTTTCCATGTGCCCTCTGTATAGCATAAATAATCCTTGTTCAAGGGGTGTTTGTTTTTGTTGTCCTGTCCCTTTGTCCCCATGTGTGTATATGGGGGTGTGCTTCTTATAAGTCAATAAGTAGAGTTGTGGAAATACACCACTTTGTTGCAGCTGTGCAAAGGCAAGCTTGTAGAAAAAGGAGAGAATTTTTAAAATTGTACACTCAAACATTTGAATGGAAAGTGTTTCACGTACAAAGGGTTTTTGTTATATTAGCCTGATGACAGTTGTTTAACACCTATAATGTCTTCTGCATAGACAACTGTAGCAGGTTGAGGGGAGTGATTGTATATCATTTTTTTAAGAGGGTAAAAATAGAAATGAGTAGTTTCCAGAACTGTCATTAAAGTAAAGGAACAAAGGAAGAGACTAATGAGACCATAGAAAATTAATGACATTCAGCAATTTTAAACAGTGAGAAGGGAATCACTCTGTGCCCACTGGAAGCTTTATGTTTTTACAGGACTTCATAAAGTCCTGGTCCATTGCAACACCTTGATTCTTTTCTTTCAGCCGTTCTGCTCTAGTGTGCCTTTAGCTGTCCCACAGATGGCTTCACATTTGACTGAAGAATAGTATGTTATACAGAGGACTTCATGGTCAATTCAGTGACTACAAGTTGCCCAGATCCTGTGGCTGCAAAACAAGCCCAGATCATCAGTCCTCCACCACTGTAATTGATAGGCATGAGGTGTTTTTGCTGATATGCTGTGTTTGGGTTTCATCAAATGTAGTACTGTGCATTATAGCAAACATTTCCACTTTGGTTTGTTCAGTTGCAACTTTGCAAATGCTGCCATGTTCTTTTTAGACAGAAGCAGCTTTCTCCTAGCATTCCGTCCAAACAGGCCATACTTAACTATTTGATAATTGTACTGTCATGAACTTTAAGATGCAAACTGAGGCCTGTAGAGTCTGAGCTTCAGCTCTTTAGTCATTTTTTTATTGTGATGCAAGGAGGTGGAAGAGAGCCTAGAGAGATGGAGGTATGCACTGGAGAGAAGAATGAAATTTAGTAGAAGCAAGACAGAATACATGTGCATAAATGAGAGGGAGGCAGGTGGAATAGTGAAGATGCAAGGAGTAGAGGTGGTGAAGGTGGATGAGTTTAAATACTTGGGGTCAACTATCCAAAGCAATGGACAGAGCACAAGAGAGGTGAGGAAGAGAGAGCTGGTAGGGTAGAATGAGTGGAGACAAGTGTCAAGGGTGCTTTGTGACGGAAGGATAGCAGCAAGAGTGAAAGGGAAGGTTTACACAACGGTAGAGGGACCTGCTTTGATGTATGGTTTGGAGACGGTGGCACTGACAAAAAGACAGGAGGCAGAGCTGGAGGTGGCAGAACTGAAGATGTTGAGATGTTGAGTGACCAGGATGGACAGGATTAGAAATGAGTACATGAGAGGGACAACTCAGTTTGAGAATTTTGGAGACAGTCAGAAAGGCAAGGCTGAGATGGTTTGGGCATGTTCAGAGGAGGGATAGTGGACATATTGGACAAAGGATGTTTGAAGATGGAGCCACCAGGCAGGAGGAGAAGAGGAAGACCACAGAGATGCAGTGAAGGAGGACATGCAGAGGGTTGGTGTGAGGGAAGAAGGTGAAATGATCCACTGTGGAGACCCCCAATGGGAGCAGCCGAAAGAAGAAGGAAAAAGATTTCGCTGAGCATTGTACATTCTGACCTTGATGTGAATTTGCTGAGACGTCCACTCCTGGGAAGATTGTAGCATTGATTTAACGTGTACCTGAATGCTGGAGACAAGCAAACTGCCAAAACTTCTGCTTTCATAGAGCCGGTCACACTGGCTGGTAATCAATGAATCACTTGCATTTCATTTGCAGCACCTGGCTGCTACTTACCCTTTTAATTCCTATGGAAGAAGCAAGGATGTGGTTATTTTTTCAGAGAACTGCATAGAGTCCTATGAAAACTTTTTTTGACTGTAAATGCTATGATAATAAACAGTGTATAAATAGACACAACCACTGTTACATCATCTTTTTTTGGTGAATTCCTATTTTAAAGCCTTAATGTTAGCATGTTGACTGCTAGCATGTTGATTTTGCAAAGACAGAAGTGACAGTATTTTGATGTCACTAGATTACAGACTGTATTAATGTGTCACAGGGACACAGACAGCTGTGATACAGTGCTAAATAACATGGATAAATTAATCTTTCCATCAGTTAAAATTAGCCTAGGAAATAAATCAACAGAAATTTTAACAGTCAGTAATTTAAAGCATTCGTAAGCACTTAAGCACTATTTTAAATGGTGAGTTATTAGCGACCTCACAACACTGGTGTCGACATCTTTTCATCAAATACTCACATTCCAGCGAGTTACAGTCCCATTAATGCAATCAGGTGTGATGATCCCTTTTTAAGCTTTCAGAGAATTTAATGGAAATATCACATGCTCGTCACTCTCTTAAACCCTGGAGCCTACATCTCTTCTCAGCAGTCCATAATTCATCTGTACGTGCTATAACACTTCCGTCATTATCGCTCGCTTCCTGTTTGATAAATTTAGGCTCTATATTTTTTCTAACAAGACTATCTCAGCAGGATAGTAAAACATTTACAAACACAGTTGTCCACTGTGCTGTTCTGAACTGAACTGATGAGTATTGTCAGTCATGCTGCATATCTGCACATGCAGATTTGATTAACCTGACTGCTAATGTAAACATTGTAATAAAAAAAACATTTTTTTAAGGAAAGAATTCTTGCAGAGGAAAAAAGAGAGATGTAAAATGGGATAAAGGGAGGGGAGCAAAATGCACGAACAATAAGTAGTGAGGAAAAATTACAAAAACAATGGACTGTTTTGTTTTTAAGCAGACAATGACGAATGCATGTTGTAGGCTACCATATTGTGACATTGTTGTTTCTCCTTGACTACAGCTACTTAAAAAAATGGACAGGATGGATGAGTCAGCTCATTTAAACCTTTAGCCAAACAAAAATGTTCTTAGTCTGGTTTAAACTAAATGCTGCTTCCCTGCACACTGTGATAACAATGGGGAATATGCCCGTAACTGGACATCAAAGTAGGTACAAAACTGAAATGTTTCTGTTTTAGTCACTAACAGCACGGGCTCTCTCCCCTGTGCTTTGTTCTGAGTGATGCAAGGAAGTATTTATATTACAAAACAGTGCCATTTGTTGTTTAGTGTTTTAGCTGAAAATAGCATAGCCATTCATGGTTTCCCACAATCCAAAGTGACATTGTCAAATGGCTTATTTTTCTAGCAAAGAGTACAGTGTCATTACATAATAGGTCAAAATCATATAATATGGAAAACAGAAGCAAGACTTCCTATATAAGAGGTTGAAACCAGCATAGGTTTGGGATTACATTAATTAAAGATTCAGTTATCGTTGACTTGTTTATCATGTTTGACATGTTGAAGTTCTTTCTTGAACATTTTCTACAAGAAGCATAGTTAGAAATATAGGCCAAATGTATCTGTTTGTAACTGTGCCCTCCCTTCTTTTTCCTCAGTTTCCTGCGACTGTGGATCGCTGTGCTCGTCATCTATCCGACCAACCAGGCCGTGATTGCGCTGACGTTCTCCAACTATGTCCTGCAGCCTCTGTTCCCCACCTGCTTTCCACCAGAGAATGGCCTGCGTCTGCTGGCTGCCGTTTGTCTCTGTGAGTAGCCAATCAGCTCTAACTTCTGTGCATACACCAAGACGCAAATACACTCAACCCACAGGCATGTTTTAATGTTTCTTAAATTAAGACAAATTTCGAAAAACTGAAAAATATTCTAATGCAAACTCAGCTTATTTAAAACTGGACTTAGCCACGGTAAGCATGAAGCTGTTAACTTCTAAACGTTATATATAACAATTTTAAAACATGCTGGAAAACACCAAGTTCAAGCAATAAGTAATGTTCCTTTTGTTAGGAAAAACTATTCAGTGTATCATTATAAAGAAAGCTGAAAAGAAATACTCAAAAACTTGTCAAGACAGGTTCGTATCATTAAAACTGCACTGCAAAAACTTTTAAACAAATGTCAGTAGGAAGAATGACCTGTTCATTGAGCCTACAGAAGTTCCAGTGATTATCCAATCAGCATCGTGGGTGGGAGGAACACTGCTTTCGAGCTGTAAAGCATTGTCATGTGGTGTGGTTTTAAATAACCAGTACTAGCCTGTTTTCATCACCCCTGAGGCATGGCTGCTGTACAACAAATGGTGAAACATGTTGGATGCAGGGCCCTGAAACTCCAATATGTCATTATAGTTGTGCAACAGTGCGAACTTACAGAATAGTGTTAGATTTTAAAGCATATATTGATGTCTAGGGATAATCGAATCCCCTCCTCAATGGATATCAGTTACAGTGTGCACTGATAATAAAAAGGGGTACAATATCTTTATCACATTATTTAAAGCTGGGCTAGGCGAGATGATTTTGGAGTCAGTTATTTTGGACAAAAAATTAGTTAGTGTTCCAGCGAATGCAACTGAAGTGGTCTAAGTTGGAACCAGACTTCTGTACTTCTAGGCTAAGGCTCAGTTTTCAGGTGTAGTCCAAGACAGTAAACTTTATTCAATTACAGGTCTTTCCAGGTGAAGTGAGTACTATAAGGTGTTAAAAAGGCCAAAAAAAAATCAGTCTAGGAATTAAGATCTGGTGGTACAAGTGTTAAACAGAAGAATTTCATCTTGAAGTTTAAATCCTATGTTCCAAAAAGGTTTCACCTATTTTAATGCCTTGCATGTGCTTCTCTGGTGGGAGGGGCTTAAAGTAGCTGCAGAATGAGATTTCGGCCTACTGGAGCTTTATCGTACCAAGAATCTATATATTATAGAGTTTAGTATTTGAGAGTCCATTAAAACACATTTAGCTTCGATGTTCAAAGTCATATCCAAGTAGTTCATAATTCACTGATTGGTTGAGTTATGACTTTGTTGTGCACTGTCGCAGTAGTGTTTTTTTTTTTGGAACCTAGGAAGAATAGCTACTGCATTACTGTAGCTATTGGGGACCCTAATAAACTAAACTTTGTTTATCTGGTTTATGTCTGTCTCTGTCCCAGTTTTCCCCAATTTTGAAGAACTTGTATTATTTAAATCCTCTGTTAGACATCTTGTAAGAGAAGAAGTGCACACGGAGCTAGTGGAGTGTAGCCATGAATGGTAAATGTGAGGAGACAAATGGAGAAATGCATTGACACCAACATGACAGTGGTCAATTTAAATACTTCAGCAAAGTTCACATATACTTTATCAAATACCATAGGCAGCTTCCAGGCACAGAGAGACCATCATGGAGAAGAGTGTATGTGTTGTATGAGCCTGTGTTACCTTGTGGTGATTGCAGTGTTCCATATACACTGTTTTTTTGGGAGGTTTTTTTTTGCTTTGTTTTTATTTTGTGTGGTACCTAAACCTAACTAGGTGTAGCAACAACTTGGGAGTGACTGCTCAGTGTCATTTATACCATATCTCTTTCACCAGAGCACACACAGCAAAGGACACTTTGTTCTTAAAGTATGCCAGCAGTTTTGGATCAAATTAACATACAGTACCAGGGATGAAATCAGACTGATTCCTCCAAAGGTTTACTGACACAGAAAAGCCAACAGCTTGTAGAACTGGAAAAACTGTAGACGGTTCATAATGGCAGATGCCAGCTTTCACTTGGTTTCTCTTTGTGTTTTTAGGCAGAGGATGAAAGTTTTTTCTGATTACATATTTTTAGAATTTTTCACCTTGATGAGCTCAGTTGGCAGTCCTATTTTGACTAAAAATGCAGGAACCTCACATCCGAAAGCTTGCACGACAATGCACTAAGACATTAACACAGTCAAAAAAGTTATTAGGTTAGCAGAATAACTTACACGTATTTGAACAGGTTTTATATTTATATAGTGATTACAGTTTTATGTTCTATAAAACACACACACACACACATGAGGGACAAATGTCTTGCTACTAACTAACCAGACTGAAAACCCAACCTCTTTAGCTGTGTTTAGAACAAATTTACAGGGTCCTCTGAATACGTAATCCTTTTTGTGTTTCTGACACACTGACCTATATTAACCCAACTTTCTTGTTCCTCTTTTACAGATGCCTTGAAAGAAAATGTAATTAGTTTTTACAAGAACTGCTAGTACATGTTTTATTGCCTAACTCTGATTTTCTCTCTTCAGCAAATTAGACAGATGTTGTCATGCAGCTTTCAGGAAAAAAAACTTGAGTCTTGTTGATGGTTTGTTCCTGTTTTGCAGTTGCTGTTCAGAGGAAAGTAGGTTAAAGGGGACCTCTTCCATTCAGTTTCTAGTTTCTGGAGGTCTAAACTGATGTTTGTATCTGCATCTGTGTTTAGACATACCTTTGAGTTCCTAAATTTGGCCTTTGCAGAATGTTATATAATATTTTTCAGGATATTAACTTACTTATCTGCTTATAACCAGAGTAAATGACAGGGATACCAGACACTTCCAGCCACCAGCTAGTTTGTTAACGTCATGTTGCATGGCAGACATTTTTTTTCACAGTGTACATTTCAAACATATGGTGTGGGATTCTCCCTGAGGTCTAGCTTCTTCTCCGTGTTAGGCCATAACTCTCTAATATTTTCGTAAAGGCTCATAATCAGCTGAGCAAATTTTCATATACACACATGCATAAACAGTACATAATGAACTCATTTTGTATGCTAAGCTTATAAACAGTTCAGTAGCAGTATGGCTCCAAGTTGTCTTTGTGTGTTTATTTAACACCTGCCATTTCAACAGAAGAAGCAGAGTAGGAGGGGGACACTCATGTTACTGAAATACAGTGCAGATCAGATCATCTGGTTAAAAAAATATTCTGTTTACCAGAAGATTAGTTAAGTGGTTAATATATATTTAATGAGTGTAGCATAAGATTAAGTCAGTTTTACTTTAGTGTAATGTGTCACTTTTTGTGTAAACATTATTTTAAAAAATTCAGTCTTGATATATTCTGTGTGCCTCTCATTTCCTGTTTTTGTGTGGAGGAAGTAGCTCCTCACCACATCTCTTATTCCTTACAGCAGCAATTTTTTGCAATCATAAGCCCTCCACCATAACTACAGACACACATGCCCAGTCTGAAAACCTCATATGCCCCTCTTTGTTTGCAGCAAAGCACACAGCTGCAGTATGTTAATGTCATGCATGTCTGTTCATGTGCCTCCTCCCCGCAGTGGCAGCTCTGCTCAGAGTTATTTAATGTGATGAACTTAATCCCACAAAGTCAAACAAGCTTATTATTTAATGGCACCCTATTGGCCTGAACCCACTGGCCTGTTGTACTCAGCAGTGCAGATCAAATCCATTATCTTTTGTGTGTATTACAGTAGGTTACCCTTGAGGTAAAGACTATTTTCCAATGCTTTTTAGGGCTTTTCCAATTTATCCTAAATTGCCAGACAAGCAGGATTAATACCTAAAGGACAAGACAGTTATGAAAAGCAACATTAATTGTCAAATCAAGTCTGTGTGTTTCTGCCCTCAACAAGTCAACAAAAATGATACTATGTAAATATAAGAGTACTATGTACATTTAGGCAACATGTAACAATGAAAGCTGCAAATGCAACAGAAAGCTAGAAATAAAGTTCACTGTCACGTTGCATTACTCATAAATTGCAACTGATATTGTAACAAACAGCTGAAAAGAAATCTGAACTACTTCAGGTAAGACACGAGTTGATAACGGATGAATGTGATGATGCAGAAAGAGTCAAAGGTTGTTGCTGTCACATACCTTCACATGTGCAGCTTTAATCTTTCCATCTACCGATCTGAGATTAGAAAAAACTAAAGTTATTGGGTTCATCAATGACAATGTGATGAACCCAATGGATAATAAAACAATCAACACATAAACCAGTAAAATGCATGTTGAGTTCAGCATAGCCTGCAGTGTTACTGATCAGCTAATTTGATTCATTTACTATTCCTTCAGCTCATAAACACCCAACCTTTCAGATAAGTCAGTACTTTAGAATATTTACATCATAAACAGGTTTAATTATTTCACAGTGGAAATTCCATGTATGTCCAGTAATGAGTAGGCAGAAAAATAAATTTGGCCATGTTGGACAGCTAGTTTAAGGGGTTTAATTGGAAAAGTGGAGTAACTGTTGTAAAATGATTCCAGTCAGGTCCACAAGCAGATTATTTCCATCTGCAGTAATCTATTTTTGGTGGTATGGTTTTGTTCTGGGACCTCTCTGCACTCATATGTGTTTATTCGGAAAGCCAGGGGCAGTGAAAGCCTCAGCGAGACCCCATGACGGAAAAGCCAAAGGACATACTATTGATTAAGCTAGAAACAGAATGAAAAAGGGAACCTGGGGTGGAGGTGGGTTACAAAGCAGCTTGTACATAGCAACTGTAGGCAAGCCAAAGCAGCCTAAATGGTACACTCTTTATGAGTTGGATCCATAGCAGAGGTTTCAGCTGAGCCATCAGCTGCTGTGGACTGACGCTGAAATCAGCTTTGGTCTACCTGCACTAATGCAATGCTCAGTCTCTGTGTGTTTTACTGTGTTTCTTTCTGTTTAGTGCTGCTGACATGGGTGAATTGCTCCAGTGTGAGGTGGGCCACTAGAGTGCAGGACATGTTCACTGCCGGCAAGCTGCTGGCACTCGCCCTAATCATCATCATGGGCATCGTGCAGATCTGCAAGGGTAAGCTTCTCAGTGCCATCTGTGCTTCCCTGAATTCATATTTCCATTGTACATTCCATGCAATGGTTTCTCTGTGTGTGAAAAGCCAAATGTTGGCGGTCAGCGGGGACGTTTTCTATGTATCCAGCCAGTAAAGGCTTCACATCAGGGGTCAGTGAGTTGCTGCAGCCCTTTTGTTACTATCAGCAGGCTTGTGGGGGTTTGTAGCACAAACATGACTGAGGGACAGTTATTATAGGGGCCACAGAGGAACAGCAAAATGGGGATTCCTGTGCAACTGTATGACGATAATGAAGAGTTCAAAGGCGACCTTGGATCATACATGAAGAATAGTATGTAAGAGAGAGTTGTAGAAATAGTCTCTAAAAAGCATGCCTCATTAAGGGAATTGAAAAAAGACAAATGAGGAAAAAGCAACAAACATTCTGCAAAGTTCCTTTACTAGGATTTAGCAAAATATCTTTTACGATGTGTTTTACACATGCTGATTGCATTAGAGGATGGTTTTCAGCTGGGTTTCATCACCGCATGCCCAAACTTCATTGGAAACAGGTCTGTTTACCCCCAAAGCAAAACAAGTTATCAAACCAGAGATAAATGACCAGGAACAGACTCACTTGCATGTAATTCAGGAAGGTCACACAAATTTAAGAAATGAGCACAAAGGATCATAAAAGACAACTTTTGTTTTCTACTATTTCTAAAAATGGAAACTGCCAAACTAAAACATTTTCTCCACCATCTCTAGGAGAGTACTACTGGCTGGAACCTACCAATGCCTTTGAGCCTTTCCAGGAATATGATGTGGGTTTAATAGCCTTAGCTTTCCTACAAGGCTCTTTCGCCTATGGAGGGTGGAACTTTCTCAACTATGTCACAGAGGAGCTGGTGGATCCTTACGTGTAAGACACTTTATTCTGCCTTTCATATACTATATTAATTTGCTGCGTGTAGGAAACTACCTTCCTACAATTCTAAATGGCTCATAGCCACAGGAATGTACCTGATTTACAAGCCTCTTGTACCTATTTCAGTGATTAGCAGTCACATACCAACAAAGCTTATGTTTAATCCTTGTTCCTTTTTGCTGAAGCTCTCTGAAATTTATGTAACTCACAAAATTCTCCCAGTCATTCCCAGTATCTGTTCACTTCTTAATTTCCTCTTCTTTAGTATTTTTTTTTATCTATTAATGCCCTCTCAGTAAGATATCATTTTTAATTTCCTTCTTTAGATCCTCCCTTTCTTTTGCTTTTCTCCCAGGTCTTAACAAAAAAAATATTGTGTTGTATTTTCTCCAGGAACCTTCCTCGTGCCATCTTCATCTCCATCCCCCTTGTGACCTTCGTTTATGTCTTTGCCAACATTGCCTATGTCACAGCCATGAGTCCTCAGGAACTGCTTGCATCAAACGCTGTTGCTGTGGTGAGTCACGTTGACAGGCCTGTGACACCTTGATATTTTTAATGACGGTTGCCCTCTAATGGCTACTGCTGGTCAATGCACAAGCCAGTATCAGAGTCAGAAGCAGAATACTTCATTAATCCCAGGGGGCAAATTGCATTTAATTATTTGTATGTTGGTTCAGAGAATCGGAGGAGGTGCTTCAGTGATTGAAGTGACAGCCAGTGAGGGTAAATGACCCTGCTGATTGGCATTTGACTGGGGGTAGGGACTATATGGACAAAAGTATTGGCCCACTTACACATTTTGCCTACGGGAGCATTTATGATATCCTATTATAAATCCTTAGGCATTAATGGTGAAATAGTTTCCACTCTTCTGAGAAGGCTTTCTACAAAATGTTGGAGTGTGTTTATGGGAATTTTTGCCCATTCATCCAGAAAGACATTTGTGAGGTCAGTCACTGATATTGGACTAGAGAGCCTGGCTGGCAGTCTCCATTCTAGTTCCCAAAGGTGTTTGATGGGGTTGAGGACAGGGCTCTGTGGGAGCCTGTCAAGTTCTTCTACACCAGTCTCATTCAACTATGCCTTTGTGAACCTTGCTTTGTGCACTGGGGCACAGTCTTGAACAAAAAAGGGCCTTCTCTAAACTGTTCCCACAAAGTTGGAAGCATAAAATTATCCAAAATGTCTTGGTAAACCAAAGCATTAAGATTCCCCTTCACTGGAACTAATCAACCCAGGCCATCCCCAGAAAAACAATACCATAGTGTTATCCCTCCTCCACCAAACTTTTACAGCTGGCACAATGCAGTCAAGCAGGTAATGTTCTCCAGGCATTTGCAAAACCCCGACTCATCCATATCCATCAAATTTTCAAATAGAGAAGCATGATTTACCACTCCACATAGCATGCTCCCAATGCTTCAGAGTCCAGTGGCAGCATGCTTTACACAACTCCATCTAATGCTTGGCATTGTGCTTAGTGATATAAGGTTTGCATATAGCCACTCAGTTATAAACACTCATGCCATGAAGGTCCTATTGCACAGTTTTGGTGCTGATGCTATTGCCAGAGGAGGTTTGGAACTCCGAAGCTACTGAATCAGTAGAGTGTTAGTAACGTTGGCACACTATGCATCTCAGCATTTGGCAATCCCACTTTGTAACTTTACATGACCTTCCACTTCATGGCTGTGCTGATGTGTTTCCTAAACACTTTCCTTTGCAATTATACCCCTTATGGTTGATTATGGAATATCTAGAAGGGAAGAGATTCCATTAACTGACTTGTTGCAATTGTGGCATATTTAGAATGACTCATTCTTTCAAAAATGTTTTTTTAAAGACAGACTGCATGGCTGGGTGCTTTAGTTTATGCACCTGTTGCAATGAGACTAAATGAAACACCTGAATTCAATGATTAAGAAGAGTGATCCCATGTTTTTTGTACATATAATGTACCAGAGTTTTTAGGTTGTATGGGCTACCCTCACAACCAGCTCCTGAAATATTCACAAAACAGCTACAAAGCGATCTAGCAAATTGATTTATAGGTGGACGGGTGTTAACAGTTGAAACTGTGAGCTAATACAGTAATACAATACAAAGCAGTGAATGAATATGGTTAAATAGCAGTTTAATGTAATAAATGGCGAGTCCTGAAAGTAAACGCCATAAATAAAAGGTAAGCAACAAAGAATCACAACCATGTGACTTTGTGTCTGCTTTACTCCTTGTCCCTGTCATCTGACCTCTTCTAACCTTTCATCCTGCCATTCCTCCATCCCAGACATTTGGTGAGAAGCTGCTGGGAGTCATGGCTTGGATCATGCCCATCTCTGTGGCTCTTTCCACCTTTGGAGGAGTCAACGGTTCCCTCTTCACATCTTCACGGTTAGTTGGACTAGAATGACTTTCTAGGACTTCATGTGAAAACAAATCGTGGCTTCATAAATGCACAAAAATGAACTTAGACTGAAGCAACCTACATGGTGGAGAAGATTTCTAATGTATAAACTCACTATGTACCAAGTCAATATTTAGCATCGAGACTGAACTTTCCAATGAAATGAGTGATATTACTCTGCCTCGAACATCACATGTTTTGTGTGGATTGTCTCTGTAGTCTTTAAATTGTATCAGTGTTCTTCATAAATATGCAAAATGAGGCAAATGTTGGCTAAGGCACTCATATAAACTTAGTTTTAAATCTATAACTCACAATAAATCATGGGTTGGAGCAGGTAATGTTTCTGTAGAGGTGTTTTAGAGCATTATGTGTGTCTGAAAATGTTTATGTTGATACTTTTTATTTCCTCCAAAATCCCATTTTTTTGTGCCAGTTGTCATCCTTACGTTAATACTCATCCTCCAGAATCCCTCCAATCTTTCGTAATGTACATTTTCATCATATTGTGTGGCTGTAGTGTAGACTTAAATTTTCTTTTTATGTTATCCAAATGATTTGTTTATTGTGTCTCTGTCCTTCTCTCTTGCAGACTGTTCTTTGCTGGAGCCAGAGAGGGCCACCTCCCAAGTCTGCTGGCCATGATTCACGTAAAACGCTGCACTCCCATCCCTGCTCTGCTCTTCACTGTGAGTGTTGCTGTCATCACCAAACTCCTTCAAGTATAATCTCTACCAGATATTAGTTTTTCTCTTTCTGTTGATACTCCGTTAAATACAACAGAATGTCCCATTTCCTGTGTCTGCCCCATTCTTATTCCTTAGTGCCTCTCCACCCTACTTATGCTGTGCACTAGTGACATGTACACTCTCATCAACTATGTGGGCTTCATCAACTACCTCTTCTATGGAGTCACTGTCGCTGGGCAGATTGTTCTGCGTATTAAACAGCCTGACTTGCATCGGCCAATCAAGGTATGTACATGTGTTGTTTTATTTTGGACTTGTACTGAGTATTTTTTTGCTGTTTACTGATAAGTCTACATTATTTTATCAGTTTAAACAGTGTAAATATCAGTCACATTCCTCTTGTGTAACTTCGATGATGAGTTATTACTTTAGTTGTTTGATGCAAGAATTGCCTGTTCCCTTCATCAGTGTTACAATCAAGAAGTGCCAGGATCCAAATCTGGTCTTCCAATTACTTAGATAGGTTTCAGAGTCTTACATTTCAAAAGCAAAATTAAAGTCAGTATTTTCTAATATCTGAAGCTTTCTAAGCATGTCTCATATGTGTTACTGGTGTCTAGTGTGCTTTTTTTTGTCTTTGTAAGCTGCTGTACCAAGAAAAGTACTGTGGTTAAGGGTTTACTATCAGAGACAGATAACATATAGAGCATTAAAAATAGTGTGAACAATGCAATTTCAGAGCTATATATAGTGTACATAGTTTGCTGTAATATGAGGTCACTGGAATTCTGTCAGTGCTGTTGTTGGTTGTTGTAGTAGATTTGCATTTCGGATAAAAATGATCCTCTCTATAGTAAAACAAACAAATAAAACCTTATTTTCTTTCCCTCTCTGTCCTTTCAGATCAGTCTGATATGGCCAGTCATTTACCTCATCTTCTGGGCCTTCTTGCTCATCTTCTCTCTTTACTCTGAGCCTGTGGTGTGTGGTATCGGCCTCGCCATCATGCTCACTGGCGTCCCTGTCTATTTCTTGGGAGTCTACTGGGACAACAAGCCACAGTGCTTTGATGCCTTTGTTGGTAAGTTCCACTAAAAATATAAAAAATATATTTTTCTGTCATGAGTTAAATGCTTCACAAGTTTTAAAACCACAGATTCATTATTGCTTTTTTTTTTTTTTTTGCCAATATGTTTGTCTTTTTCAAAATTTTTTCACAAACACATAACATATACACATACATACATATACCCACTACACACACAAACTGCATACACTTGCATCATAAAAAATAAATAAAAATAAAAATAAATTAAAAAAACAATGAAAAAAATAATAAATAATTAAAAACAAAAGCAAATGGGGGGGAGGAAGAAAGAAAATGGGGGCTACATTTTACAGCATTCGTAAATCATTTCATAAAAATCTAACACTTTCATTTGTCATCATATTTATATATGGTTCCCAGAGTTT
>VUQH01068068.1:0-15197 GCA_015106775.1 Etroplus canarensis
CACCAACAAATTCAAAAAAAAAAAAAAAAAAAATGCTGCAAACGCCGTGTCAAATCTGTTAATGACAACAGGCATGAATGGACATGACCCAGTAGCTTATGAATGAACACCAGCCGGGTCATCTATACACATGTGGACATATAAGCACGCATTCAAACAGGCACACATTTATGTCCGCTGCTAGATATGGCCAGATGGTGTAATCCTCTACTTTCCCATGGGTTTCATTTTTTTTTTTTCTCCTCCTGTGTTGGGATTACGCTCTCGTCCAATCGGATTTTGGCCCACTCTTTAGATGCGAGATGAATGGCAGGCCGGTGGGTGGGGGAATCAAGGCATGCAGTAGATCCTGCATGTTGGGTTGGACGGCACACTGTGCAGGGGCTCCATCCTGCTAAAACCGCTGCGGCCTCTGCTTGCTGAGCTGTTCACCGAGCATCACCGCCCAGGTAAGACGTGCGAAGGATCAGGTGTGTTGGGGAAAATGTGAGAGGGAGTATTTAACCAGCAAAGTTTGGTCAGCAGGGGCAACAAATACGAGGATTGCTGTGAGAAACTGGAAAGCTGTGAGAATGATTTGACAAGAAAAAGAGATTAAACTGGATTTAAATGATGTGTGACATGATAATAAGGCTGCTAGATATGTCACAGAAATGTTTTTTTGACATTTGAGAGGACAATCATTCTCTGAAGATGACTTCTGTTTGTTTTTTTCCTTTCAATAAAGGGAAAAAAAGCCACTTGCAGCATTTTATCATAGTGTGACCTCAGTCTGCACGTTCACTCCCTGTGTTATTTTACCCAGGCGTTGCAGTTTCGTCTCGCCTTTGTGCCACTTTTTCAGTTTTCTGAATATTTTGCAGTTATTGGTGTGTGGACTATGTGCGGCTGTGTGCAGCTATTTGAGGACCTAGCCAAAGATTTTAGTAATCATTATACGCCATGTGGACAAAAGTATTGGGACACCTTTGCATTACACCTACATGAGCTTTTCATGGCATTCCAGTCTGTCAGCATCGATATGGAGCTGAAAGGAAAAGTCACAGCGTGTGAAAGTTAACAGTGCTTTATCAAATGTTTTCTTTCCTCCTTTTGTGCTGCTCACCAATGCGTGGACGCCTCTTGGATGCCTCCTGGGCGAGGTGTTCCTTACCCGGTGGAGACCCCTGAGGCAGACTCGTGACACAGTGGACAGATTACATCTCTCAGCTGGCTTGGGAGCACCTTGGTGTCTCCCCTCGTGAGCCGGATGAGGAGGCGAGGGGAGAGGGAGAGGGAGGTGTGGGCGTCTTGTGTCAGACTGCTGCCCCTGTCACATGGATGGATGGATGGTTGGATGGATGGCTGAATGGGCCAGTGAGTGCCAAAGCCAATATATGAAGCACCATATTTTGTAAATTCACAGATGACTAAGTGATTTTGTTCCTTCCGAGCAGTGACGACCTCGATCATGAACCCATATAGTGGGGGGATTTCACAGAATGGTGCAAGTTGTCCTTTTTGGACATTAATGCATCAAAAACTAAATGGATGGCCGCGGATTTTAGGAAGAATCAAATGACCATCTGTCCTGTGGCTATAAAGGGTGAGCCTGTTGAGGCTGCGCAGCAGTATAAATACCTCAGCACTATTATTGATGATAAGCTCACCTTTGCCCTTCAGCTGGAAGCTGTGCGCAGAAAAGCTCACCAGCGCGTGCACTTTGATCGTAAGCCGTGTGGTTTTAAAGTTGAGAGCACCTTTATTCTTGTTTTACTGAATCTGTTCTTGCATTCCCACGTATCAGCTGGTATGGGTCACTGAACCTCAAAGTCAGGAATAGACTACAGGGTGCAGTCAAAGTGTGCATCAAAACTGCAGGACTTTGAGGGAAGCCCAGACAGTCCTGCCTGATCCTGATCCTTGGCTGCAGATAGAGCATCCCAGCATACAGAACAAAAGGAATCCAGAACTCATCTGCCCCAGCTTCCATTGGTCTTTTAAATGATCTAATTTGTTCTTAGTGTTATTTTATTTGGACTTGTAACTTAGTGTGTTTTTAAAATGATGTTGTTTATTGATCGTTTGCTTGACGTGACCGCTGCTGACTGATGAGCATGACAACTCACAGTACAGTATAAAGCACTTTGAGGCGACTTCTGCTGTGATTCTGTGCTTTATAAATAAAACTGGATTCAACTGAACCAAATTGAAATAATGAAGATATTCTCAATCGTTGATCCTCTTTTCCCGTTCCCCTTTGTGAGGTCAGACTGACGTTTTTGACGTGAGGGCCTCGTAAAGGCAGACTGCATGGCACCTGTGGCAATGGGACTGATTAAAATACCTGAGAATGCTTATGTACATATAGTTTAGTCATAATATTTTTGTCCGTGTGTGTGTGTTATGTATAATGCAAACGTGAACCCAGCTCACTTTCTCTTGGCGTCCTTGCTGTGTGCAGATGATGCCCTTACAAGGTGCTGTGAAAGTTTCTCCACAACATTTGTGCAGATTTAGTCTTCATGTCTGTATGCATTTTATATCACATTGATGATGGTGGTGATGATGGTGATGATGATGACAGTGACAATGCCTTTTTTCTATGGTTCTGTGTGTGTGTGTGTGTGTGTGTGTGTCTATATAAATGTTAATGATTTGCACTCCTGCGGCAGATTAGTGTGCGGGGCCTCATATGGAAGACAGTGTGTGAGCTGTTAAGCACATTTAATAAGGAGGGAGTGAAGCTTGTGTGTGTGTATGTAAAAGTGGAGGTGTGTAATTCAGCTTTACAGTTACAGTGTGAAATCCATTTGTTTTGCTTTTTTTTTGCAATAGCTCATAAAGCACATGCATCCATGGATTTATTATGTAGACATTCACTGAAGTTGAAATAGCAAAATCATGGTTGGGGATTTATAAATAAACCTGGGTCTAAAACCGTACCTGGCCTCTGTTCTGCGTGATACCAGCCTGTACTGAACGCTGTCCATCTGAGAGGGCCTTATCTGTCGCTCTGCCCCCTGCAGGTCAGTGCATCCTGTGTATGGTGGATGTGGTACCAGTGAAGAATGAGGATGGGGTGGTGATCATGTTCATCCTCAACTTCGAGGTCATGACAGAGGAGTCTCTCCGAGACCACAAACAGGAGCTGAACCACCGCCTGCCCACCTGGCTCGTTACAGGTACCCACTGACTAACAAGGTGTTTGATGTTTCTCTGCTCTTCTGCTTGCTTTTCCTGCGTTATTGCAGCCATTTTTGGGAAGACGATGGAAACTCCTCTGAGATCTTTTGATTGCAGGTTTTCCTTCACTCTGCTACCACACCCCACTCAGCGATGGTTATGTTTTCTCTTTGCTTTACTTGACTGACTCTCCTGTGTGCAGGGCCAGTGCGGAAAAACCTCACCATCCTTTTTGTTCTCCTTTTATAGTCCAAAGGGGACTTATGATCATCAATTTAATTCACCGGGATCAACTCTTCATTCTGTTTTCCACAAATGCCAGGTGGTCCTGGTATTTTTAGATACCTGTAAATCCTGAATATTTGCGTCAGATGCATTTGCTTCTTCTTTTTATTAAATACCTATGGACTTAATGTCCCAGACGGATAACCCAGAATCAAGTATCACACGTAGGCACGTACCTTCTTTATAACTTTGCAGCTAAATCCAAATTCTAATCTGTGTTACTGTCCTGGATTCTGGTAGATTGTTTTTGAAGGCTGATCCACTTCAGCTCTGACCCCCCGCCACTGAAAATATCCTCCGGTTTTTTGTCGCTACTTGTCTCATTATCCTGCCATAGTTTAAAATTGGAAATACATCTGTCACCCTGCAGGTTAAAGGTCTCATCCTCCATCTTCCCTCCTCCTTCTTTCCACCAGGTCGTCCACGAGGCTTCAAATTGCGTCTCCCCTTGCTGCGCTCCCTGTCCAATAGTAAAGCCTCCCTGGATGACACAGAAGCCGGCCACATCCCCACAGCTGCACCGGTGTCGCTGCATCCGGACCACCATAGCCATGAGTCCTTAGGCCTGGGGGAATTCCTGCCTCTTCCCCCCTTACCACCAGACCACCAGGAGCAACTCAGTGGAAGCAGGTAGTTGCTCGATCCGTTCCAACGTGGAGAGAGATCATGCTGAACTGGCCAACTGTAGCACAGATGTATAACAGGCAGAAAACCGTTTTTATATTAACTATATAGACAAAAGTATTGGGTCACCTACACATTACGCCTACAGCAGCTTTTAAGACCTCCCATTCTTAGTCCACAGGCATTCATTTGGAGCAGCTATAACAGCTTCCACTCATCTAGGAAGGCTTTCTGCAAGATTTTGGAGTGTGTCTGTGGGAATTGTTGCCCATTCAACCATAAGAGTGTGTGTGAGGTCAGGTTGGATGGGAGGACCTGGCTCACACTCTTCGTTCTGTGTGGGCCATTCAGTCTCTCCCACACCAAACCCATCCAGCCTTCACTGTATGGACCTTGCTTTGCACAGTGAGGCACAATCATGCTAGAAGAGAAGAGTAAAAGGCCTTCCTCAAACTGCTCCCACAGAAGCTCTGAATTGTCCAAAATGTCTTGGTAAGCTGACGTATGAAGATCTGCCTTCACTGGAACTAAAGGGCTAGGCCCACCCCAGAAAATCACCAAACTTTACCGCTGGCACAATGCAGTCAGACTGGTAACATTACCCTGGCATTCACCAAACCCAGACCCATCCATCATACTGCCAGGTAGAGAAGTGTGATTCATCACTTCACAGAGCACATTTCCACTTCTGCAGAGTCCAGTGGCAGATTGCTTTACATGATTCCCTCCAACACTGGGCATGCAAGGCTTGCATGCAGCTGTTTGGCCATGGAAACCCATGCCATGAAGCTCCTATCCCAAAGTTTTTATCCTGTTGCTAATGCCAGAGGAAGTTTGGAAATATACAGGATCTGCCAAGCTGCTGTGGTTCCTAAAGGCTTTTACTTTGGAATATCTAGGAGGGGAGAAATTTCACAGACTTTCACAGCCATTCTTTCACAAATGATTGCAAAGGCACACTCCAAGGCCAGTTGACTGGTTTGTCACACCTGTGGATATGAAACACCAGAATTCAATGATTAAGAGGTGTGCCCCAACAGTTTTGTCCATATAGCGTAGCCATAATTCATTTCTTTATTTATGACAGCAATATCGTGTTTTTGTTTACCCCTTTAGTTTCTGTTAAAGCTTAATGCTATGTAATGATAAGTGGGTGTGGAAGCACTGAGTGACAGGTTAGTACAGACCCAGACTGTATAACTAATAACTGTCTGCTGCTGATCACTTCAGCTGATTTACCTCGAGGAACTTGATTAATCTGCATTGGTAATTTGGCAGAGGTTTTACGCCGGATGCCCCTCCCGACGCAACTCTCCGTGGTGAGAGGGGCTTTTTGTGTCCCCACCTGGAATCAAACCAGGGATCTTTCGCTTGTGAAGTAAATGTGTAAACCACCACACAACAACGACACTAAAGCTTCTTGCCACAAATTAAACTAAAATATTTACTCCATGGAAATGCTTGTGTCCCTTTTCCACCTGCAGTGAGGTCAAAGGTCACTGGGTCATCCCACTGAAGTTGGCAGTCTCCTTTCTGTAAATACCTATTGTTTCTGTTTGTGCTTCCTAGGTCAGCTCTACAGAGTTGGCCTGAAGACCGCCAGGAAGACCAGCGCACCTTACTGTGCTCTGAACCTCCTGCCGCCACTCATCCACCCCATTCTCACGGAGCCCACCTGGTGGGTCCCCTCACCCAGTCCTCCCCTTGCGTAGCACCCCACCACCGCCTCAGCCTAAACCCTGACGGCTCGGCCTCGAACTGTTCTCTGTCGCACAGCCGCTCGCGGGAAAGCTTTCACAGCATGCGTCGTGCCTCCTCCGTAGACGAGATCGAGGCCATGAGGCCTGAGTGGGATCGTAAGAACCGGAGACCGAGCGTCCGGCCGGCCAGCAGCAGCACCGGTGAGAGACAGGACATCACAGAAACAGGTGACTTCTTTTTTCTGCGATTTTTCTCATCTCACTGTGGAACTTGATTTGTGCGTTCACAGGTGCGGTAAACAGCAAGTCGAACATACTGAACTCCACGTCAGATTCTGACCTCATGCGGTACCGCACAATTTCCAAAATCCCTCAGATCACGCTCAACTTTGTGGATTTCAAACCTGACCCGCTCATCGCGCTGCCCTCCGGCGAGATGGACATCATAGCCCCCTGCAAACTCATTGACCGGACACACAACGTCACCGAGAAAGTCACACAGGTAGGACACAGTCCACGTGCGAAGTGTATGCTGTCCAGTGTCAGGAGAAGGGTTACGCTTTTGGTATTTTTGTGGCATTTTGTCAGCCCGCATAAATCATTTGGTCCCTGCAAGGCACTTCCACTCGCTGGAAGTCTTTCAGGGCGAATAATGCCTGCAACACCAGCAAGTGAATGGGACTGATTGAGCTCCAAAGAGATGATGATGAAAGGTGGCAGAGCGGCATTCCAATTACTCGTAATTGACTACGGGAGCAGAACAGATAAGAACAGTACGGGGCTTGTTGTGAAGCGGCACTTTAATTTTGTTCGCGTCACTTTTTCTCTCACAGGCCGCAGTCTCATCGCCTCCCTCAGCCATAATTGTTCTTACAAAAGCTTCTGCAGATGCTCCGTTTAAGGGTTTGTCACACACAGTCAAGTTCTCATTACAGGAGCACTGCACCACCTGGAGCTGGTTGTGTTTGGGTTTTATGGACAGAGCTTGCCGAAAAGTTTCAAATATATCACAGCTTTGCATCTCTGTGACATGTTGCAGAACTCCTGCAGAGAAGGCAAGTTAAATGGGAGTTTATTTCATTTAGGTTCTTGCTCTGTTGCACTAGAAACGGTGACATTTAGCAAACAAGTAAGCTCGGCCGAGATCACGACACCTCTTTTCAGGTTTTGAGAGATTTAATGAGGGTCTGCTTTGTAGGCAGATGAGGATTGGGCTTCTTTTTTTTTTAATCAGTGGATGATGAGCGTGTTAATTGGGATGCTCCCTCACAGATCATTATTCTTCCTCGTTTCACAGAGAGTCTTTGAACTGTTGTAGCTGAATGAGCAGTGCGAGGAGTGACTCCCAAATTGTTTTCTTCCTAGTGCGTGTTCGCTCAGAAGTGACATTTTTTAGCTGATTGGGAATTTGGTTTGTAACAATTTGCTTTGCGTTATTAAAGGGTTTTCTGTCAAAGCCCGTGTCTCCTGCAGGAGTCGCAGGACTGCAGTTCTACTGAAACATTTTCATGCCAAACAGTGTGTAAGATGCAGCTGGCAAGGTCAAAACGTAGCCCTCAGTGGCTGTTTGTGTGTGTGTGTATGCACACGTGCTTTAACCGATGGTGCATGCTGCGGTTATGTTACGGTACAGATGGAGAAAGCAGCACCAGCTGTGTCTCCAAATGTTATAGACTGCTATTTATAGAGAGCTATTAGGAAGAATGGAAAACACACGGAATGAGCTGCATTTCCTCCGCCTATATCTGACATCCGTGCAGTATGTAACCTCCCTTCTGTAAGGTTCTACTGAATGAGGAGAACAGCAGGGCATAAGAGGAAAGGGAAAAGAGATTGTACAAGCCGTGAACCCATAATAACATCAGCAGGGTGTTTTTGTATGTCTGATGTTTTGTTCAGTTCCATAAGTTCACTGAAGAACTGCCTCCACCTGCCCTCTGACCTCTTACTGTGGAATGGAAACGTCTGTTTTTGAGTCTACCAAAGCAGCTGGTTTCAGGGATCACTGTGCCTTTGGATTCAGTGAAATCGACAACTGAGCTCTAAATCTTCGTACGCTTTGATCCGAGTGGCACACGCCTGAGAACGATTGCTCGGGAAGGCGTGTTATTGTGAGAAGAGCTCCTGCATTTCCAGATCGAGCCTGAAGATGGCAGCACCGCATCAAGTAGTGCGATGACAGGCCTCGGCGAGCCCTCGGAGGAGTGGAGAAGAAGATGCTGAATGGCAAACAAGGCTGAATAATTTAAATGTTCCATAAAACATCTGACACCTTGAACAAGAACATAAGCAGACTGGCTCTGTCATCTGAATGACTGCTGGCTCTGCCCCCCCCTCTCTGCTCTTCTTGGTGTTTGCCTCTTGTGAGTCTTAGTGACCCAGCTGCATGTTGACTTCGGCAGTTAGGCACAAGTAGATGAACCAGCTGCTGCGACTGGTGCATTACCCAACAGATAATTCAATAGGGAGGGTTGGTGTGATGCCCAGGAAGAGTCCTTTTTTAGTGTTTGGACACAAGTGAGCAAAAGGCACACTTACATACAAACATATACACTTCAGTGTATACTCCTCGCTTCCATGAGTCACATGACAAAAACGCCAGTGACTCACCCGTTACAGCATTCACCCTTTTCTACACATGTATCGATATACCTACTGCCTGCCACACGCAGGCAGTAGGGTGAACGTGGTAGGAACCATCATCTCCATCTCCTGAAAATCTAACAAACAGAACAAAAGCTTGTATTACAGTTTGTAATTTGACTCATGTTTGTCAGTAGTGTTATTTCGATGTTTGGGGGTCACAGCCCCGCGTGTTCCAGTTACGACGGGTGTTCCTTCTTCCTGATGTTGCCATCACTTGGGATTGCTACATCTATCAATACAGCCTTCTTCCTCTGCTTGTCCACCATTACTGTACATCCTCCTCTTCTTTCAGCTGCTCCCGTTAGGGGACACCACAGCAGATCATCAGCCTCCATCTCACCCTATCCCTGTATCCTCTTCCCTCACACCAACCCTCTGCATGTCCTCCTTCACTACATCCATCAGCCTCTGCAGTCTTCCTCTTCTCCTCCTGCCTGGCAGCTCCATCTTCAACATCCTTCATCCAATATATCCACTATCTATTAGTCTGTGTCTCTCTTGGCTCTCCTTTCTCTTTTCTAACTCCCCTCACCCACAACCGGTTGAGGCAGGTGGCTGCCCCTACCTGAGCCTGGTTCTGCCAGAGGTCTCTTCCTGGTTAAAAGGGAGTTTTTCCTTCCCACAGTTGCCGAGTGCTTGCTCACTGGGGATCATCGCATTGTTGGGGTTTTCTCTCTAACACCGTAGGAGCTTTACCTTACAGTGTGAAGCACCTTGAGGAGACTTTTGTTGTGAATTGGCACTATATAAATAAAAATAAATTAATGATTAATGATGACTTGCCTCCATTTCTATGGGTCCATTTATTGTTTGAATAGAAAGTGAATGCATGCACTGGAATGCATTCTGTTATGACTAATTTAGTGCTCTAAAAGGGCATTGCACCAACTCAAAACTATTTTCTGTAGCTTTTCACTAAGTCATACTGCACACACGCTGCTCTTATACAGAGGAATGGTTTGATGAATGAACTATGTTTGTATACTCTTCTGCAACCCACATGGGTGTCTCCCACAAACTCTACGACATCTGAACATTCCCACTTCTGTGAAGAGTAAGAGGGGGTGTTTGTGAGCCAGGGTAGTTACATAAATACAAATGAATTATTTTTGGAGTCTTGAATTGATAGGCATGGGAAATCACATACAGTCGCTCTTACATATGTAATAACTCTTTAACACATATAAAAGGTTTGTAAAAAATGAGGTGACATTCCTGCAAGTTTATTGCTGAGCACCCTGGTGGCTGACAGAAATAGTCTTAATTAAAATGATTTATTTGGGAAGTTTGTCTGAGCCAGCTTAGGAACAAACATTTTACTGGAATATATTTCATTAAGATAAAAACCCACATAAATCATTAAGAATTAGTCATTGTTGGGGGTACTGGTCTCACACTCATTTTATTTCACATTCTGTGCCACCACGGGAAACCACAGTGAACTCTGAGCTGTATTACCGTATACAGTACGCACACAGGGCAGTGTATTCAGACATGTGTTGTGCTGTAGATTTACATATTTCTTTAATAAGCTGACTTTTTCAGAAAAGGAGAGTTTTCTGTGGAGAAGGCGGGAGGAGTGTTTCACATCTATACTAAAATGAAAGTCCTCTACTGTGACTTGAAATGGCTTGATATGTAAGACTGCAGGCGTATACACATTTTCTGCCTCTGCTGCTGTAATATATGCTACTGTACAGTGGTCACACAGCAGTTTTTTTGCATTTTTGGGTTTTCAATATAAACGCTGGTTGGTTCCTCATGCTAATTTTATGCCGTAACACCATCCATTTATTTTCTGCTGCTTTTCCAGTCTGGGTAGTCTGGCATCAGAGACACCCATCCTCCAGCTTTTCTAGGGGGGCATCGATGTGCTCCCAAGCCAGCCGAGAGATGTAATTTCTCCAGCCTGTCCTGGGTCTACCCTCCCAATCTGACATGCCCAAAACACCTAGGAGGTGTCCAGGAGGCATCCTTATCAGATGCCCAAACAGCCTCAGCTGGATTAGTGGCTCTACTTTGATCCCCTCTGAGCCCCCCTTGTGCAACCGAGATCCTCACCTCATGTCCAGACATTCTTCAGAGGAAGCTTGTTTCTGTTGCTTGTTCTGCGATCTTGTGCCTTAGGTCGGGGTAGGAACGCAGATCGAACTGTAAATTGACAGCTTCGCTTTAACACTCAGCTCTTTCTTCGCCCAGATGTCTCCCACTCTCGCCTTCCCTCACTTGGGAGCAAAATAAGAGAACTCCTCCACTTTGGGCAGCAACTCATTCCCAATCCAGAGTGGGCACACAACTCTTTCCGGCTGAGAGCCATGGCCTTGTTTCCAGTGGGTGCTGAGCTCTGCCAGAGCTACCCTCTGTCACAGATTCCACTCCAATTTGATTCATAACTTTTATGGATGGAATTTTAAGATGCAGCCATAGGGCAGAGGATGGCAGATTAGGTGGGCTCATCACTGCTTTGTGCAGATGATGCTGTTCTGCTGGCTTCATCGAACAGCCATCTCTGCCTTACACTGGGGCAGCTTGCAGCTGAGTGTGAAGGGGCTGGAGTGAGAATTAGTACCTCCAAGTCCAGTGGCATTTCTCAGAGGAATTAGATTTACCTTGTGGATGAAACGGGATGCCTCACTGGTTGTAATTAATGTCATGTGGACAGTAATCAGAAACAGATCTCCAACATTTGTCTTCGATCAAGAGGGTTTTCATATTTCATAGTTTTAAATTGCATGTAGGTCGATTATTGCCCTTGGAGCTACCATCTCTTGAGATCTTGCAAATCTAAGAAAACAAGAACAACAATGAAGGCTTGTGAAAATACCTGCTGAGATTCCTGCTTAAGTATTGAATTGATAAAAACGGAAGCGTGTTTCTTCAAACAAGAGAAGAAGAAGAATGACACTGGAGGATTGCCTTGGTGGAGTAGATATTTTCGCTTTTCCTCAGTTTGATTTGTTGGTTTGTAGATCTGACTGGTTAAAGATCACCTGTGATACAGCAGTAGACAAATGGCAAATCCTGTTACCTACCAAGAACTCCCATGTAGTTCTGTATGACAAACCATCTGGACTTTCAGCTCAGAAATACACAGTAGATACAGATTAAACTTTAGTAGCTGGACCATCTAGACAACATCTGTGGCAGAGATAGACCTAAACATGGTAATGAACATATTATCTCTTCCACATGTTTTTCTTGTGCTACACATGCCAGTGCATTAATCCTATTTTCTTACATGGACAAAATGCTGCGGCCAGAGTATTAATGGGTACCTCCAGGAGAGATCATATTTCTCCTGTCTTGGCCTCCTTACGTTGGCTCCCTATTAAGTACAGGATACAATTTAAAGTCATGCTCTAAATGGCATGGCTCCACCCTATATAAAAGATCTTACATTTCCTTACATCCCAATAAGACCTCTTTGCTGCAGGCTTCCTCGTGGTTCCTGGAGTCTCTAGGTCCAGACTGGGGGGCAGAGCTTTTAGTTTTCTAGCTCCTCTCGTGTGGAACCAGCTTCAGTCTCTATTCGAAGTGCTGACAGCCTCTCTGTTCTCAAGACCGGGCTTAAAACCAACCTTTTTAATAGAGCTTTTACGTAACTCACCAAAACTGCTTACTTTAATCTGCTTGTTGTCTTTTACATATTTTAAACCCTTCCTCTTACAGTATTTGCTTTTTTACTTTGCTGGTTTTATGATCATGTTAATATTATCTGTAAATCAGTTGTAGATGTGTTGTTAATCTTATTTTAATTTACTTATATATATCTTTTCTCGAAATATTATATTTCATTTCACTCTGAGGGGCACATTGCTCAAAAAGTGCTATATAAATATTGGTTCATTCATCGATTGATTCATTGATTGATTGATAAAAGCATACAAAGGTCCTCTCTTGTTTAGACTAGAGCTTATCACAAGTCAGTAAAAACTTGACAGTCAAGCCACTTGAACTTGGTGGCAACCCACTTCATTTAGAGCAGCTGAAATCTCTCAGAGCAGGAGGCTTGTGCTGCAAAAACCAGTGCAATGTCACAGTAAAGCTTTAATTATACATCAGGGAGAACTGCCGCAAACTCAGAACCGTGTTTTGTTCAAAGATTAAAAGTATAACAGGGACTTTGATCAGAGTTCATTTTTCCCGCATGCCACGGCTTCGTTTCTGTTTGTTAGTGTGCAGAAAAGCTCCTTTATTCCAGTAACTGAACTCCCTACGAGTCAAAGTCTGATGATATATATTTGCATGGGGTCATGAGTATGCATGAGCTCCCTAAATAGTGTACGATGTGAATGATTCAAATGCACATATTTTTAGTAGTGCCACATGTTTTTTGTTTTTTTTTGGCTCAGAAAGTGCCAGAGGCGGCGGGGGGGGCAGGCTCTAATGTGACACTGCGGTTGTTTTGGTGAGAGTTGCACCTCTGGCAAAGTCCCATAGCAGGGTTGTGTGGTGATAGAAATGACGGGTTTCAAAATTAAAGGTCAGTACTGGGCCATGTGTGTCTTTCCGTCTTTTGCTTTCAAGGACATCTGCGGGTGTTAATTGTTAATAATTTTGAATAACAGCAATAGCCATTATGAAACCTTTATACTAAGTATTTAATCTGCATGGCCCCTATACATCCCATTATCATCAACGCTTTGCCCGTGTTTGCCTTTGATCATGGGATACATGTGCAGCATTGGGCAGCAATTAAAAGAAGATATTTATGAACATCTGTACATGACCCAAAATCACACCTGTGGGTTTTCTGCAATTAAAAAAGACAAATAACTCCTGACCTTATTCTCACCCCACACATTATAAACATTATTCCTCCCCTGAGGGAAATTAGTTGTCCACCGAGAACAAAAATGAAGTAGGATTTATTAAGGCCGTTTGAAGTTTCAACCACATTCAGTAACTCGAGCAAATGTCTCCTCTTTGCCTGTACAACGGTCATGCTTTCAGATTGCTCTATTTCTTCTAAAATTTGGCTTTTTTTTTAATCATTTGGGACCCGTTTTCGCATCCCAACATGGCAATATTCTGGTGAAAAATGCTCATGTCTTGGAGTGTGAGTGTCTGGCTCTGTCAGTTAAATGGCCTGGAATAGAGTCTGGAAGCATGTGACGCACTCAACCTGCAGGACTGTAATTTAGCCGCCTGCTCGGTGGCTCTGCCTCAGTGCCTCAGATTGATAGAGTGCTTCCTCCATGTGAGTTTACTGACCCGCAAAGCGGCACGTTGTCACTGTATTGAAGCAATGTGTATCAAACAAAAGAATTGTGTCCAGCCCTGTCCTGCTGTGAGAAGTGAGGGAGCAGTTTCTTTAAGTGTGTACCTGTGGATGTGCACAGTGAAAATTACTCACCTTTCTTTTGCGTTGTCTGGTGTACAGTTTATCGGCTGCGGGATTCACATCAAGAGCGTAGGGTTGTCATTGCGTTGAGGATTGCTCATCGTACAGCTTGGATACATCTGGTTCTGCTTTCTCTCAGCTTTTCCCTTACATATTTAAATTTTGAGCTCATCTGGCCAAATGGACTAATGACCATTGAACTAATGCCGTGGCAAAGTGTCCGTTGTCCACCTGTTAGCAATGCACAAAAATCACTAGTCCTCCTGCAGTATGTGTCAGGTATTAGTGAAACTTATACACAATAATCACCAAACAGGTCTAACGCAAAGTGTGCTGAAAGTCAGTGTCACATTTGTCATTTTATGGACACTTTTCAGTTTTCACAAGAATCACTACTCCTGAGAGTACTGGATTTGAATGTTCATAAAATGAGTGTTTGTGCGTAGTGCAAGGTTAAGCTAAGCTAGGTTATGGCTGGTCAAGAACTAAGGTCCTGGATATGATTGTTTGCGAGCTTCCCTAACTTCTCAGTGGATTTTATTTCTCATTCGTTTGTGCAGTACAGCCAACAAATCACAAGAATACTTTATGCTTTCTTCCTGCATGCCACACATTACAGTAAGCCGCGAGTTGCGATCGTGAGCCTGATGAGCCACTGCATCACTGACGTTCTGGTTTACCCAGCAGGAAAGCAAACTTAACAGGTCTCCTCTGACTCTGGAGTGAAACTGACTCATGGCAACATAAGCTCCTAGTATACAGCAAATTTCTGGAGTGGTAGTTTGGCAAAAAATGTGAAAATGTTACATTTGTTGAGTTTGTTCTTCATCTCTAACATATGGATACATATTGTCAGAGTTAATTCAGTGGGTGCTCAGGAGAGTAATTCAACACCTTTCCAGTGTTTAACCATTGTTTCATTGCTCCACACCACAGAGCAAGCTGAAACTGGACTTCTTGTGAGGTAAGACTGAGCCTGTTTTTTGCTTTTTTCATTAACTTAACTATAAAAGTGTTTGGAAGGTAGGCACAGTATGCTTGTTGAATGTAGCCAGGTCTGCATTTGCTATATTATTCAGAGCATGCATTGTAGTGATTTTGACATTTGCCTTACAATCAGAAGGTCCCTGGTTCGATCCCAGATGTGGACACAAGCAACGCTCCCTCTAAGCTGCGCGCTTGCGCAATCGCGCACTGCTCCCTGCATCTTCTGCGCAGAGCAAATCTATACAGCGCACATGCAAGCGCGCAGCTTAGAGGGAACGTTGGACACAAGCCCCTCTCACCATGGAGGGCCGTGTCAAGAAGGGCAGCTGGGGTGGGTGTTCCTCCTAACACTGGTAATGAGAAGAGGAATGAAAGTCAGTAGAAGCAAGACAGAATACATGTGCATAAATGAGAGGGAGGCAGGTGGAATGGTGAAGATGAAAGGA
>VUQH01068075.1:0-10021 GCA_015106775.1 Etroplus canarensis
CACACACACACACACACACACACACACATACATATGGCCCACTTCACATAGCATCAGCTCAAGGTATTTAGGCTTGTAGACATGGTCAAGAAAACCTGCTGAAGTTCGAAATAAGGAAAAGTGATTTACGTGACTTTGAACGTGTCATCGTTGTTGGTGCCAGATGGGTTGGTCTTAGTATTTCGGAACCTGCAGATCTACTGAAATGCACATGTTGAACCTTGAAGCAGACTAGCAACGGTATCAGACGCGGCGCCAAGTGAAACTGAGGCTGCCACAACTGGACGGCAGAAGAGTCTCGATTTCTAGTCAGATGGTAGGGTCCGAATTTGGCAAAAACAACATGAAAGCATGGATCCATCCCGCCCTGCGTCAGTGGCTTAGGCTGCTGGTAAACACCACGGCCTACCTGAGTATTGCTGCTGACCATGCCCATCCTTTTATGGCCACAGTGTAGCCATCTGCTGACGGTGAGCTCACTGCACTCGGCCTCCACAGTCACCGGATCTCAATCTACTAGAGCACCCTTGGGATGTGGTGGAACAGGAGATTTGCATCATGCAGCCGGCAAATCAGCAGCAATGTGTGATGTTATCCTGCCAATATGGCTCAAATTCTCTTATAAATTCATGTTTGACCTGCCACTGCTTCTGCAGATCTTTGAGTGAGCTTTAATTAGGCTGTTTGATTAGGTTTGCACAGTGTCCCCTGTAGTGTAGTGGTTTACACCTTCGCCTTTCCACGCGAAAGGTCACTGGTTTGATTCTCATCATGGAGGGTTGTGTCAGGAAGGGCATCTGGCGTCAAACCTCCACCAAATTACCTATGTGGTTTAATCCGCTGTGGCGACCCACTGGGGGAAGAATACAAGTGAGCAGCCAAAGATACATTTGTTTAGGTTTGCATCTGCCAGGTCAATATCAAGTAGGGAAGCTGCTGCATCCCACACAAATGCAGACTAAACTAATGCTCAGACACAGACTCACCAGAGGTGCATTACCTCTGAAAACCTTTTAACAAGTAGTCATAAGTAATTGAGGGCAACTGGGTTTTAATTCAAAAGTAAAACATAATGACATTTGCAAACTACAAGAGCTTATTTGCATCTGAACATATTGATGATAATCCAGCATCATGTTGTGTCCTTTCTTTTAACCTCCCTTGTATTTAGGAGAAGAGACTACCAGTTTTAGACCAAAATACTGTAAAGTACATATTTGTCCAACAAAGCTATCTAATTTCAGGGTGTCTTTCTGTGGATATGCTATAAGCAGTCTAAGTTACGGAATATCTGAATAGATAATGTAACTAGGCGGCTGCTTTTGGATAAACAATTCAAAATATGCCATTTTAAAAGACACAGTTGAGATCGTTTGTTGTCTTTGGTGTCTTTAACACTTCATGCTCTGGTCTTTTAGTTGAATGTTGTTGTCAGGTGATCATCAGTTAATATTCACTGCTCAGTAGAAAGCTTTTACTCACATACTTTGGTTAATTTGTTGATAACAGAATGATGGAACATCAGTTAGTGGAAACCAAAATCATCACCCCTTAGAGGACTGGAGTTAAATATTACACTAAAAATCAAAGTTCAGGTGTCCTCGTATGTGAGCAGTATATATGTCACATCGACAGAATCACGATACATACAAATTACAAAAGCTGAGCATAAACTCAAGTGTTTGTTGACATTTTTTCCTATCTATTGAATTAATGTAAAACATTGCAACTTTAAATCTATGTAGCCTACTGGTAAATTTGTTTATCCGGTCCTAAATAAGAATTGAGACCACTGAGAGGTGCATAAGTTGTACTGACAGTTTACTCCATCAGTAAAACTTTTGTGTTGTGACTGTAAATAACAGGTATCCCACATTATTCTCATAATAGTCCCCTTTACAAATGTTAATGTACTTTTAAGTGATGGAAATGTCGCCCACATCTGTTTATGTTCTACTTAAATATAGAGAGAAACAACAAAAACAAACTGTGGAGACTGTGCCAGGTAGTGAAGAGGAGAGTCCGTCCATTAGTTAAACCTTCAGATTCAGGAGAAACAATAAGGCTTTTGCCCCGGTCAGCTCTTTATTCTCTCGATGATATAAAAGGATGTGTGGGAGTCAGTCCAACCAGTTTACATGTGTTTTGTGGACTCGGGAAGGGCATTCATCATATCCCTAGGGGTGTCTTGTGTGGGGTGCTTTGGGACTACGGCCTATCTTGTTCATTGCATTAAGCTATTCTGTCCCTGCTCAGCTGTGTTGAGAGCTTGGTTCGTGTTGTCAGCAACAAGTTGGACCTGTTCCCATTGGGTGCTGGACTCTGCCAGGGCTGCCCTTTGTCACTGATTCTGTTCAGCCAAGTGGCAGTGGGTGTCCCTTTTTGTTGGCCTCATGATCAACTCTCTGCTTCCTGGAGACTTTTGACTTTATCAGACGGTGACCTCCAGCTCACACTGGCGAAGTTTGCGGCCAAGTGTGAAGCGGCCGTGATGAGAATTAGCACCTCCAAGTCTGAGGCCGTGGTTCTCAGCCAGAAAAGAGTGGAGTGCCCACTCCAGGCCAGAAGCAAGTTGCCCCCTTAAGTGGAGGAGTTTAGGTAGTGTCTTATTAATGAATGGAGGAGAGTGGAGCGGGAGACTGACAGACGGATTGGTGCAGCGTCAGCAGTAGTGACGACGCTGCACTGATCTGTTGTGATGAAGAGAAAGCAGAGTGTGAGAGTGAAATTTTCAATTTACTGGTCAGTTCTACCCTCACCGAGTCAGTCGCTGTCCACAGCGCATGAGTAGTGACTGAAAGAAGACTGTGGATACAAGCAGCAGAAATGAACTTCATCTGAAGGGGGTCTTGGATATCTCCCTTTAGAGAAAGGGTGAGGGGCTCAGAGTAGAGCTTCTGCTCCTCCGCATCACAAAAACTCGATTTATTTTGTCTAACATAAATGACAACACGAATCAGCTCAAGGTGCCCTGCGATAGACTAGCGATCTGTCCAGATCCCGTACAGCTGGGGTAGGCTCCAGCCCCCCATGACACTGAATTGGATAAATGGAAGACGATGGATGGATGGGTGGATGGATGTTTTAATTTAATGAAAAATAGTATAAACCTGTAATTCGGATGCAAGTAAACATGATGCTCAAATTTTCTTTTGAGCTCCGTGTGGAATTCCTGCTGTGCTTTATCAGTAGTATGGCAGTTTCAAACTATTACTTTTCATCAATCTATCCTTGAGTGTGTAAGCGTTTATTGATTTGTCTGTTTCCCAGTTGTGATTTCAACAGGATTTGAAACCGCCCAACCTCCTTTTGCTTTGCAGGATTCTCTAAGAAATTGGATTTCTTTCTTTCTTTGTTTCCTCCCCCTTCTTTCCATTCTTCCCCTTTTATTCTATTTATTTATTTTCCTCTTTACAATGAAAGAAGTCAATTACAGTTGACACCAAACAGGCCAGACAAAGAAAAACCTGAACTGGGGTTTGTTTTTCTAGTTAGGGTCTATCTTTTTTCCTGTAGTGGGTTTATTTCTCTAAGAGTCTTACTGGCCATTTCTTTCTCTCTCAGAGAGAGTCTGACTATATGTGTTTGTGTTAAAAGACATGCCATTTTCTTGGCACCAAAAAGACACTTTAAAGCCTGTTAAATTACATTAACAAGTCTCCATTTTTCAATCTAGTCTCAGAGAAAAAAAAACAGGTCTTCAAAAAGGCAATGCCGATGATTAAAACATTCCACATTTTAATTTTGCCGACAAAAGCTCATGCTGTCACTGTCCTCACAGCCAAATTGGATTAGTCCTTTTTGACAACCTTTGTGGTAATTTTAAGTTAGTTGTATTTCACTTCAAGCGTGTGATTTATGGCGTATTTCTCTGCTCCTGCATTGTCACTTCATTATCACACTCCCCTTGACATGAGCCTTTAAAGCAGCTACTTCCATCGAGACCAGGCTGACTTCTTTTTTCTGTAATGAATTAAAACAATATTTCAATTAAAATGGAGAACTTTCATGTACTTTAAAGGCTGATGCCTGTCCTCTGTGCCAAAAATGCTACACATGTGAGCAAGTCTATTACTCTGGAAATCCATTTTTGCTGTTATTGTGGTTTAAATCTCAAACGGGTGAATTTTGGAGAGCAAATTAAAGTCCCAGTCCTTCCCTTCAACAAAAATTCTCACAAGTCTACTTATGTATGATTATATGAACGCTATGTGGGAGTCTTTAGAGTAAAGCACACTTATAAAGAAGCAGTAGATAAAAATGGTTCTTCTTTATACATTCACTAATTACTAGGATAACCAGAGTAATTCTGGGTCTGACCTCCCTTTGCTCCAAAAACAGCCTTGGTGAGATGGGTTCCACAAGTTGCTGGAAACATTCATTTCAGATTCTTACCCATGCTGTCTTACAGTATACAGACAAAAGGTCCACCTAAACATTATACAGATGGGTTTTTATGACAGCCCATTCTAAATCCATAGGCAGCGGGGACCAACATCGAGTTAGAGCCGCTTTGCAGTTATAACACTTACCACGCTGAGAAAGGCTTTCCACAAGATCTTGCAATGTGGGCAAATTTTTGTCCATTCATCCAGAAGGGTGTTTATGGACCTTGCCTTGTGCACTGGGGCACAGTCATGCTAGAACAGAAAAGGGCCTTCCCCATGCTGTTCCCACAAAGCTGGACACACAGAATTGTTCAACATGTCTTGTTACAGCAAGTTGAAGCATCAAGACTTCCCTTGGCTGGAACTGAGGGGCCCAGGCCAGCTCCAGAAAAACAACTCACAGCATTATCCCACCTCCACCAAACTTTACAGTTGGAACAGTGCAGTCAGGCAGGTAATTTTCTCCTGCTATTCACCAACTCCAGACCCGTCAATCAAACTGCCAGATAGAGAAGTGTGATTAATCACGTCAGAACATGCTTCCACTGCTCCAGAGTCCAGTGGCGGCATGCATTACCACTCCATCCAAGGGCTGGCGTTGTGCGTGGTAATGTAAGACTTGCGTGTGTCTGCTCAGCCATGGAAACACACAGACACACAGGTTTGGTGCTGACGTTAATGTGAGAGGAGATTTGGAATTCTGCAGTTACTGACTCAGCAGAACGTTGGCGACTTTTACGCACCATGTGCATCAGCACTCGGCGACCCTTCTCTGTAAATTTGTATGTTCTGCCACTTTGTTGTTGAGTTGCCTTGTTTCCTAAATGCTTCAACTTTGCAATAATACCACTTCCAGTTGATTGTGAAACATCTTTGAGGGAAGAAATTTCACAAACTGACCTTTACAGTACCATGCTCGAATTCACCGAGCTCTTTAAGAGGATTATTTGGCACACTGCAGGGCTGGATGCTTCATTTTTACACCTGTGATAATGGGACTCAATGAAACACTTGATATCAGTGATTAAGAGGTGCTTTTTTCCATATATATAGTATAAGTTTGTCACCCTAATCGTTTCTTGAACATTGTCACCCACAATTTCATATTGCAAATCTCTCAATAACAACCTAAAAATATTATGTCCTCATTCCCAGTCGCTAGGGAAGCCTCTTAATTACACTGAAGCTACTCTCAACTTCATGAACCCAATTTAAGCTGGCTTTTATTTTGTGACATGCTGCATTATCATGTTAGAAGTAGCCATTATGAGATGGTAAATTATGGGCATAAAGTGTGCAATACTCAGCCAGGCTCTGTTGTTGTCTGTTTTAATTAAGGGGCCCGTAGTATGTCAAGATTAAATTCATGCTGTTCATAAGCCTACCTTTTGGGGCCTTAGCAGAAACAGAGATTCACTCTGGCGAGGCTTTGTTTTTTCCAATCTTCAACTGCTCAGTTTTTGGTGGAGCCCTCGGCCGGTCCGTCGGTCTTCGCATCCGCGCTTCGGTAAACAGAAGTGTTTGTTGTTGTTGATCCATCTCAATGTTCAGCATGTTGTTCAGTCTGAGATGCCTTTCTGCTCACCACAGTTGTAAAGAATAGTAAAGGAGCTCAAAGCAGTCAAGCTATGCTACTAAGACTTCTCTCGCCAAAACAAGTATTTCCTGTTATAGAGTTGTAGCCCACTGTTTGTTTTTTTTATTGTTTTGTTTTGTTTTCACCAGTTTAAATAAACTCTAAAGATGTTTGTAGCTGGAAAATCCCAGGAGACCGGTAATTTCAGAAATATTCACACCGGCCCATCTGGTATCATCAATTACACCACAATCAAAGTCACTGAGATCAAACTTTTCCTCATTCTGATGTTTGATGTAAACTGAAACTTCTGACCTGCATCTGCATGATTGTATGCATTTGCACTGTTGCCCTGTGTTTGACTGATTGCATAAATAATCAGATGTAGAGGCATCCCTAATCAAGTGATTGGGGAGTGTACTGCAATCATATGGAAATATGACTACAGACATTTGTATGTATTAAGAGTAACATATGTACTGCATAGCATATTATTATTATTATTATTATTATTATTATTATTGTAAGTTTTCATCAAGATATGATAGTTTAACTTATTTAACTAAGACACATCCAGACATGCACACTTTAATCCAACTTACATAGTCTTCAAAGAGCAAAAGTAAAATTCTCATGTTTTCCTGTGCTGCCACCACTTGATTAAATTCACCTTGATGAAAAATAAAACACCAGAGAGTACTCATAATTCAAAAGCTGTTTTTGTGCATGAACTTGGGGAAGTGTTGGGAGAATCAGGCTGGAACATTGTTCGCAGATGCCTTTTCTCACATGCAGCAGACAAGAGGGAATTGTCCTCTGGAAATGTTCTACAGGAAATACTCTGCTGGGTTCGGGTGAAGTTGCTGCCTGGGAAGAGCACGCAGGAGGTAGGATGCATGACATGTTGTGAATGCACAGGAAATTTACCTGCACTATTTTCGTATGGGTTTGTGTGTCAAACAACACACAGACTTGGGAGCTGGCAGCTTAAAAACCCTTTGTTATCACTTCCAGCTCCATCGAGCAGTTGCTAGAAAAGCTCAGGGTGAAAGTGTACCAAATCGAGCTGATAATGACATATTATCAAATATACTCATGGCTACTTTATTAGGTTTATGTCCAACTGCTTGGTAACATAAACACCTCAGTCAGTTAGCAATAATTCAGTGCATTTTACCATATAGACATGGTCAAGATGACCTGTGTGAAGTTCAAGCTGGACTTTGACCATCCTCTCACTTACATCGTCTTTCTTGCCAATTCCAATGCCAGAAGGGAGGGTCAGACTATTTCAGAAACTGCAGTTCACAAGGGCTCGCAAAAATTTGACAATCCAAGACTGGAAAACATTTCTGGTCTGATGAGTCTTGATTTCTGCTGCCACATTCAGATGCTAGGGTCACAATTTGGTGTGAACACCATGAAAGCATGGATCCATCCTGCTTTGTATCAGTCTCTCGTGTTTAAAAGATGCTGAGTTGGTGTTAAGGGGCCAAAATTGTGCCAACACACACATTACACCATCAGCACCAGCCTGAACAACTACCTGAGTGTCCATGTCTCTTTATGACCACAGTGTACCCATCTTCTGCCACATCCAGAAGGATAACATGCCATGTCACAGAGCTCAGATCTCCTTAAACTGGTTTCTTTAACATGACTGTGGAACCCATTGGAGTACAGTGAACTCACAGTCACCAGATATCAGTAGAACACCCCCAGAATGTGGTAGAACAGGGGTTTCATATCATGGATGTGCAGTCGACAAATCTGCAGCAACTGTGTGACGCTGTCATGACAATATTGTCCAAAAGGAAAGTTTCCAGTACCTTACCGAATCTATTCCACAAAGAATTATGGCAGTTCTGAAGGCAGAAAGGTGTCCAGTGTGGTAAGGGCAAGGAGCAAGTCCCCGGTTACCAAAGAGATCTCAAAGACTGGTCAGTCTAAATTACTACTAGTTGATGAATGGAGAAGCTGAATATATTTAAACCTAAACATATGCAAATATATGTTCAGGTTTCATGGCATAGGGTTTTATATCTTTAAAAAAAAGCAATATAAATAAATTTGTACAAAATTACCAAAATGTGAAGTAACGGCTTTGATGTCTAAGAGATCCAGTGACTGTCTTGCAGAGATATCAAGTGAAGCTGAAACAGTGCCAGGCTGTACTCCTGTGTAATACCACTCTGAACTGCAAGATGGTGCAGCAAGTCAGCGCATCGTCCAATCTGATCTGAGTCCAGTGTGAGACATTCCAAGATTATTCAAGCTAGTGGTAACTCAACATTTGGACAGAATTCATGTTGCTGTCATACTCTGTCAACTTATTTTGGCTGGAACAGTATTTATTTCTTTTAATAATAAACACAGAAATATAAATAAGTTAGAAGCTGTCGTTTAAGATGGTGATACAAAATCTGGTGGGAGTGAACAATTGCACTAAACCTTTCTGGTGTAATGTTGCTACCTCGTGTCGTGTTGCAGCCAATTGTTACAAAAAGTTAAAGTTCCGTATCTATAATTTCTGACAGTCCATGTATCACTGCTGGGTATGTCATGCCCAACCATAAGAAAGAAATGAGAATGCAAATTTAAAACCGATCAAACCTGCCTTCTCTCACTCAGGTGCAGAGTGAGTCATCTGTGTATTGATGGGTGAGTGCTTTCATCACCAGTGTTGTCCTTGATTATTCCTGAGGTTTTGTTTTTGTTTTTGAGTGGTGTGGCCAAGTTTGCTGAGAGAAGGTAAAAACTACAATTCATGTCACATAATCAGTTTACAGGTAGTACTTACTTCCATCATTCATTTGCAAGCATATAGTTGCATCCCTGCTATTTAAATGCTCAACAATGGGTAATAACTGAAATTATAGCTTTTCAGCAGTGTGATCATTGTGATCATTTAAAGCATAAATGCAAACGTTTCCTTCATTTCCTCTAATAGAGGCGAGTATTTTCGCTGGCATACGCGCAAACCTAGCAAGACTTCAGCTTCTGGCTGTCAGCTCAGCTAGAGAGGAGAAGTTAAAGACTGAAGGCGTTGAACGCAGCTTGTCTTTTGATACTGGCATGCACAAACGCGCAAAGTTGGCATCTGGCTGGAAGCTGTCATGTGACATAAGTGTGAAGAGTTTAAACAAGTGTTTTCTGGTCTTTTCTACACTGAAGGGAACAAACAAAATACACTGATGGCTGCACACACACACACACACACACACACACACACACACACAGGCACACATCCCTGATTCATTAGAGGTCTGCTGGCAGGTCTCAAACAGATCAAATAAGACAACTGCTGCCAGTGGCATCCTAAATAGCCACATACACAGATGCAATTTGTATCACCTACTTAGACTGACTTGTGCACAAAATAAAGTCTGTTAGATGTCTGTCAAAAATACCTAAAGGAGATGCCAGCACACACAGACACTGACAGAGATTGATTGGATGAGAGGAGGGAGGCTGTAAGTGTGTGTGACATTAAAGATCTCCTATGAGACAGTGAGGCTGCACACACACTCACACACACACACACGCATGCGCGCACACACACAAATCGACATGAACCAGAGCAAAGTCGTGCCAAGGCAAATGAACCCATCTGAAATGCAATCCCCATGGTCTTATAAACACAGACACACACGTACAAGCAGGCCAGCTGAGCAGTCCCTGCTTTCTCATTACTGCAGATGGATAGATAGATGGAGGAGGGGAGGAGGTATGGAAGCTGAGAGAGGATACAAACTAAACACAAGAGGGAAAGGAAGAGGAGAAAGATGTAGAGAAAAGGATAAGGAAGGGGTTAAGGCTGGAAGGAAGGTAGCAAGACAGGACTGAGGGGGCAGGTGGGATCTGCAGATGATAGAGAGAGGCAGGGATGAGAAGATGATTTGAGATTGTGTTGAGAGCTATATTAGACAGAACAGTGTGGCTGGCTGTATGGCAGGGGAATGTGTGTGTGTGTGTGTGTGTGTGTGTGTGTGTGCGCGCGCGCGCGCGCTTGTGTATGTGAGTGTGAGCGTGACTGGATCTGGGGCTTGCTGACCCC
>VUQH01068080.1:0-10281 GCA_015106775.1 Etroplus canarensis
CACACCTACTATTAGATAGTTACATGGAGAAACCTTCTGAATACAAGCGCGCTCACACACACAGGTGTGCACACGGGTGTTCACAGACACACACTATCTTCCTTGGTTGCTGCCTCTAAGCATATCATGCGTTGTCGGTCTTGTGTGCTGCTCAGTAACATTCAGTATTTATTATTTACTGTTACTGATGCTTATCTAGGTTGTTGCTATGGATTGTATATTTGTAGATCATATGTCTGTTCTTCATTTTTCAGTTGCAGTATGCTTATTACAGATGCAGTGGTTGGTATCTTAATGTGCACTCTTCTTCTTTTCTCTTCTGTTTCTCGCTTTTCTTCTTCTCTCTTTTCTTTTCCCTACCTGTCTGCACTGGCAATAAATAAATAAAGAAAGAAATGTATCAACAAGAGGAGGCAATAGTGTTTATGGAGCTCCTTTTGGCAAATTAAATGTGTTTGGTACAACAAAGCATTCAGACCATGATTCTGCTTGCTAATGCTGCCAGACAGGACAGGTCAAAAAAAAAAGCAAAAAAAAAGATGTATTTCCCTTCTAGGTCACTGAGGTCTACTGACCAGTTTTTTTCTTACTGTGATTAAAGACAAGACTTAAAAACAGGGGACTGAGCTTTCTCAGCTGTAGCTGTCATAGTCCTGGAGTTTTGAATAAAGTTTTGTATTCTGGTTTATTTTTGATTACACTCTTGCATTTTCTTAGTAGTGTTTTATTTTTGATTGTAATTCATCCTTTAGTATCTTGAGTCTTAGTTCTTGTTGCTTACGTTTTGTTCTGTTTTCAGATTTTAATCATTTTATGTTCTGAACCTTAGTTCTGGGCACTGTTTGTTTTTCTTTAGTCCCTCTGTGTCCAACCATCCTCCTGTTTCATTTAGTCTCATCCCTGTTTTCAGTTGTGTATGTAGTTCACTGTCTGTTTTACTTTGGTAGCCCTTTGTGTCTTGTGCTTTCTGTTCAGTTTTGCTTCCTCCTCTGTCTCATAGTCCAGAGTGGTGTTACTTGTGTCTTGCTACCATCCTGTGCTCCATTACCCTTATTACCTCATGTGTCTATATAGACCTGTCTCTCCCTCAGGCTTTGTTTCAATGTCTGTTCCCCAACCCAAGTGTCTCTCTCAAAGCTAATGTAGTTCAGTCCGTAGAGTTTGAGCTTCTGAACAGCTTTTCAGTTAATAATAATGACTTGATTTCTGTTGGACTTTTGCCTCTTTTTAGAGTCTGCCTTCTGACGGTAGCCCCAGATTTATGAAATGAGCTGGCTCCTAGCTTGCCCGTTTTAAAAGAACATCTCAAAGCTCATATTTTCTTCCTTGGCTTTTAACCAAGATTAAAAGTTGTTTGTATGATATTATTGCTGGTCTTATGGTCTTCTGTGTGAGTGTGTGTTTGGTTAAACTGTATTTTACTTGTAATTTGCTATGTTTTTCTTACTGTGTGACCCCCCTAGTTATTTGTTTGAACAGCACTTGGTCAACTCTGCTGTTTTTGAATGTGCTTTATGAATGTGTTTCCTTCTAATTGGTTTTCATCAATGCTCAGCTGGTATGACTTCACTACAACTGTGACCCCATGACCCACAAGAGGTCATAGATGCAGCTGAAGAGATGATAAATGAAAAAAAAACAAAACAAAACAAACTGACAGTTAAAATATTTGCTGTGTACCTTTGGCTGGTCCCTTGTATTCTCCCCAAGGGGTCACCACAGCAAAAAAATCCGTATTGGTAATTTGGCAGCGGTTTTATGCCGGATACCCTTCCTGATGCAATCATCCATGGTGAGAGGGGCTTGTCTCCCCACTGCAAAATGGTCTTTATTTCCTCATATATAAACAGAAAGCCTGTGTTTAGTGTTTCTGTGTGTATGTAAATATAAAACTAATGTAAGCAAACAGCCTGTAGCAAGCTTAGTGTGGCCTATACATCACTGCATGTAGCTGGATGAATAGAGATTTATACCCTGAAGCATTTGCTTGCAGCACTATAGGGGCAATGTTAAAATATAGCTAATAATGTATGCCAGCGTCTATGGGTAAGATGATATGTGAGAGGAAGAAGAGGCTCCTTGAGAGTGAAAAATGGAAAATGCATGAAATTATGGATAATGTCCCTCACATTTCCACTCCTCAGCCTCTCCCCAGTGTTTGAAGGTAAGAAGCTAAATGGATCTGCTGCCGTGAGAGAAGGGTTAATTCACCAACAAATAACACTAAATCCACAGAGAGAAGTGACCATTCATTTTGGCCACTTAAATCCTCCAGACTTTGATTGTCTGCATGGACTGTGACATCACGCTGAGCCATTTGCTAAATGAGAAGGTAACAACTTGACGACTTGACATTTCACAGTTTTGACTTGCAGATGTGGTATTAAAAGAAAACAAATTAGCCTTTTTGCTGTTGAGTTGCCCTTTGCTTGTATAGCTGACACTTCTATCTCTTTAACCTTGAGATATGAATAATAATTCAGTTAATAACTTAATTACAGTATACTCTATCACATATTTATGTTAGTCAGTTTTTGAGATTATACCAAAAGTTTTTACTTCAATAGAATAACCCTTGTTTCACAATTTAGATATTAAATATTAGTATCACTGATTATTCTGTTTTCTTTTTATAATACAGTAAATACACCATATGACTCACATTGATAGTCTTCATTACAGAGCTCCAGCCACTGTGGTAGCTTTTGATGCTTGACCTACTTCCTAGATGCATCATAAAATGAGCACATCTGACCTTTATTCTGAAGAGACTGCTTTTGTGTGTAAACTCTAAAACAACACTATATAATACACTCAGTGACCACTTCATTAGATACACCTTATTACTACTAGGTTGGTTCCCCTTTTGCCTTCAGAAGTGCCTTAATTTTTTGTGTCATGGATTCAACAAGATGCTAGAAACATTCCTCAGATTTTGCTCCATATTGACATAACAGCATCACACAGTTGCTGCAGATTTTTCCAGCTGCATATTCATAATGTGAATTTCCATTCCTCTGTTCCCAAAAGTGCTCTACTGGGTGAAAAACGAGTGGCTGTGAAGGCCATCTGAGTACAGTGAACTCATTGTCATGTTCAAGAAACCTGTTTGAGAATATTGGAGCTTTGTGGCTTGGTGTGTTATCCTGTTGGAAGCAGCCATCAGAAGATGGGTACACTGTGGTCATAAAGGGACAGACACAGTCAGCAACAATACTCAAGTAGGCTGTGTCGTTTAAAAGATACTCCAAGAAAATATCCTTAACACCATTATACCACCAGCACGACTCTTGATACAAGGCAGGATGGATCCATGCCTTCATGTTGTTTACAATAAATTCTGACCCTACCATCTGAATATCACAGCAGAAATGCAAGATTTTTACAGTCATCTATTGTCTAATTTTGGTGAGCCCATGCAAACTGCAGCCTCAGTTTCCTGTTCTGAGGAGACAAAAGTGGTTTTCTACTGCTTCCAGGTGTGATGTGTTGTGTGTTCGAACATGCTCTTCTGCATACCTAGGATCATAAAGAGTGGTCATCTTAGTTACTGTTGCCTGCCTGTCAGCTCAAAACAGCCAGGCCAGTCTTCTCTGACCTCTGACCCTTTTTGTAGACCATTCTCTGTAAACCCCAAAGATGTCTGTGTGGGAAAAGCCCAGGAGATCAGCATATTAAAAAAAAAAAAAAAATTCCTACCAGTCCATCTGGCACCAACAACCATGCCAAGTTCAAATTAAGTTAATTCACCTTTCATGTTGACATGCCTAAATGCATGGAATTGCTGCCATGTGACTGGCTGATTAGTTTTTTCATTAAAAAGTTGAACAGGTATACCTAATGAAATGACTGGTGAGTGTATATCAGACATTTATGTGTACTGTATGAAACATGTGGAATTACAAAATTACAAAAAGCCGCTTTTACTTGCCATCATCTGTCTGGACATGCAATATTTTGTAATTTCACGTTTAAACTCATGTCATGCAGTGGCCAGTAATCTTTAAGATTATATTTTTTGCTTGAGAAAAATTATCTGTAAGCCTTTACTGCCAACACTTAGGCAATGAGAGCTCCTCATTCACTATGAACATTACTCCACAGAGCTGTTTTACTACACTGAGCACAAGAGTACAATTCGTTACCACATTCTGATTACTTTGTTCCTACGTTTTGATTAGTTTATTCCCAGATTTTGATTAATTTGCATGCATAAGATCAATGCATAAAAAAGAGCAAAGACAACAGATTTCACCCTGGCTTTTCACCTTGAAGCAACGGTTATAGATACACAGGAGCGAAAGGAAGCTTGGCTCTTCTCAGCAGAAATGACCTGTCATAAAAAAACATGAAGCACTGACTATACAAGCAAGTAAGAGGCACAATTTTCACATCATAGACACAATAAGTGCATTATTAAAGCAAGTATCATTGAGAATTTAGGGACATGTAGAATTTGTTGATTTATTGCATCACTAAATTGTTTAAAATGAGAGGCTTAAAAATGGGTAAAAATGGGTACCAGTAAAATACTGTGACGGTAACCAGGTGGTCTTAACTTGTTGATTATTGTGTGAGGTTTTTGACTGATATTTAGCTCAAATAGTAGTTCTTGTTGTATTTGAGCTCTAGTTACTGTTTAGTATCTACAAAGTTCTGGATGTCTCCCAACTTTTCTTATTTCAAACTGATAAATATTTGTGAAGTTATCTGAAAAGTTTGGATACATCGATCCAGCCAAGTCCCACCTCTGATAAAATCTTTGTGCAAATCCAACAGTAACTTTTTGAGCAATCCTTCTAACAGACAAACAAATCAATCAAATAGCCTTTCTGGACATGCAATAATACATCAACTAATAAAAAAAACAATCTAAGATGTTTGGAGCCCCTGGAGAACCCCAATTTGTGTTTCAAGCATTAATGAACACGAGTTTTGGGAAAAAATGTTTTTAATCTTAAGTTTAGCAAAAGAAAAAAAACTGAATGATTGATTTAAAGATATACACAGAAAACACATGCTAATTAAAGCCCCTGTCACACCTTGAAGATTTAACAAGCGTATGCCAACGTAGGAAAAAAAATTGCAAATACCCCGTCAAACGTCAATTAAGTTGTAGGGACGTTTTTCTAAATTAAGAGCATGCTGAAGTACGCCGGTATGGTAGTACTGCAAGGTTGCTGGAAAATTTTGAGCATGCGCAAAATCTCCAACATTTGCCAGCGTATGGCTCATACCTCGCACATACAAGGACCATATGTTGCAGGTATTTAATGCATATGGAGACTACTCATGTCAAAATACATGGAGGTAACCAAAGCATATTGATAACCTATGAGTAACATGTTTTTACATACCTTCAAGAGATATTGACGTTTGTAGAAGTATTTGACATGATCCAGTCGAACTGAACAGGTTTTTAAGACACAGCTGCCCAATAGTTGCATATGTGGTGCGTTTAAGGGGAGTGGTATAAATGGGCTTCAAGTTGTGAATGCCAGCAGTGCTCTATCATATATGTTAGGTATACGTCCATTTAACATCATTGTTCTGTGTATGCTAGCGTTTTAAGGGAATTTGAATGCGCATAAGCTTGTTAAAGTGTCATGGTGTGACAGGGCCATAAGTGCCTTTGTCTGCTCTCTTGTATTTTCCCAAGAGGGTTCTCACACAACCCTCCCATTATTGAAGGGGCTTGTGTCTCCACCTGGGCTTGAACCAATGATCTTTCATGTGTGAAATGAGTGTGTAAACCATAACACTATATGGACAAATCTTCTGGACTGCACCACTTAATCAGTGAAGACAGGTGTTTCACTAAGTTCTATTGCCACAGGTGTATAAAGTAAAGGACTTAGCAATGCAGTCTGCCAAACATTTGCGAAAGAATGGCTCTACAGAGCTGACTTTGAGTGTGGTACTGTAATAGGATGGTGTCTTTACAAGTCAGTCTGTGCAATTTCTTCCCTCCTAGATATTCCACAATCAACTTTAAGTGGTACTATTGCAAAGTGTGGTGTAGTGTGTGATGGCCTGGCCTCTTTAGTTCCAGTGAAGGGAACTCTTAATGCTTCAGGTTACCAGGACATCTTGGATAATTCTATGCTTCCAACTTTGTGTGAACAGTTTGGGGGAACTTCCTTTTCTGTTCAGCATGACTGTGCCCCTAGTGTAAAAGGCAAGTCTCATAAAGGCATGGCTGGATGAGTCTGCTGTGGAAGAACTTGACTGACCTGCACAGAGTCCTGATTTCAACCCCAGTGAACACCTTTGGGATAAACTAGAATGGAGATTGTGAGCCAGGCCCTCTCATCCATCTCTTCTGAAAATGTCGACAGACACTTCAAAATCTTGTAGAAAGCCTTCCCAAAGAGGGAACAACTTAATATAAATGCCTATGGCTTTTTGGGATATCATAAAAGCTTCAGCAGGTGTAATGTGTGGGCGGCTCAATACATTTGTCCGTGTATGTTAATCTGTGTCATCAGTGTCAGCTGTTTAATTAGTGTTTGAAAGATGAGTGTAAGCTTGTGTATAGTGTAACTGAAAAGCTGACCAAACTAAAAGTAAGATACAGTGAAATAAGAGAAGACTGATGCTATCAGTTGCACTGATAAACTCCAACCACAAGGAAACCTGCAAAACAGCACAGACAGACAGATAAGGGAAAACACACAAGAGGCTTGGCCAAACTGGGAGGGTCATCACAGGTGCTGCTGTAAAGTTATCAGTTTATATTCATCTCACATATATTGTAATACTGACACTGGAAAATATTCTTATTAATGTTAACATGACAATGTTTTAAACCCTATTCAGAAGGTGATACTCATTCTCACTCTTACATCTAACTTTTGTCTGTCTTTAAATGGAGATTTGACCTTTTAAGCACCATAATTGAACAAAACTGGCTTTCTCTTTCCTGAATCAGCACCATACAGCATGGAAGAAAACTCATAAAACTGAAAGAGCTTTAAAATTCATTAAAACCACCACTAAAAGTATTTGATATCATCTCAGTTTTGAGGGAAGTAATTCAAACCAAATACGAAACAATCCCTCATAAGAGTGTGTGTGCTGTTCTGAGCACATATCAAATCTGTTTTATTAGCAGTTTCTCCACTGAGAAAACTAAGGAAAGGTGTGGGCTGCGTTGCTTTCCTCTGGCTCACCAAAGCCCTTACCACTTCCCTCCTCACAACTTGCAAAATAATTTTCCTCTCTTCCTCCAGACCCAGCAGCAGGTTTTGTGATGCTTTGCTGTGATTTTTTATTTTTTGGCTGCGTTTCCTCTGAAGAGGAGTTTCAGCGGTCCATGAATGGTTAACCCGGGTGATGGTGTCGCTTTTCCATTTTTTGCGCGGTGGATGAATGAAGCAACAGCTGCAGTGACTGCAGTAACACGATCTCTAACCGCAGGTAAGCTGTTTGTGTCGGCGTCCAAAACTGCTTTAAATCAGGTTTCCTCTGACTTTGTGTTTTCTGAATATTGTTAGGACATCCAGAAGGTATGAAACTGAGGATGAGATGAGAAGTTCAGTAGATTATTCCACTGAGATAATAATGTGGCTTTTTCTTTACCTGGCCTGTGTTGGTTTTATTTTTTTTATTTTCCTTCCACATCTGTTGCTTTTTTTTCTTTCTGTTGAAAGTTGTTTATTAATGTCCTTTTCTGTCGCTGCCCGTGTGATTGTGAGTGCTTTAGGGGGGAAAAAACAGCACAATGGTGCCTTTTGCCTTGTAATTAAAGCTGACAACACCGTTTGCGTGGACAAAGCATGAAATTGAACGAAGAAATAGGAAAAAATGCCCTTATTTTCTTTCACAACTGAAGTTCCAGCTGGAAATGTGGAATGGAGCAGATAGACACAGTCTTTTATCTTTCCTTTTATTTCAGGGTCCTGTCACCCCGGTCTTCATTAGGCTATGTTTCACCAGCTGACGGATCCAACAGTGAATGGCAGCTGTCAGGGACCCTCCTCAGAGTGCAATAAGAGCGCCGATGGAGACGCGCTGGAGCTGCCCACTTTCTCCACGGCAGCCAAAGTCAGAGTGATCATCACCTTCACTCTGTGCGCAGTGTCAGCTGTGTGCAACCTGGCAGTGCTGTGGGCCGCCGGCAACGGCGGCAAGCGCAAGTCGCACGTCCGCATCCTCATAATGAACCTGACGGTGGCGGACCTGCTGGTGACTTTCATTGTGATGCCGGTGGACGCGGTGTGGAACATCACGGTGCAGTGGCAGGCGGGGGACGTCGCCTGCAGGCTGCTGATGTTCATGAAGCTGGTGGCGATGTACTCCTGCGCTTTTGTGACTGTGGTCATTAGTTTGGACAGGCAGTCCGCCATCCTCAACCCGCTGGGAATCAGTGAAGCCAAAAGGAAAAGCAAAATCATGTTGACTGTGGCCTGGACCATGAGCGTCATCCTCTCGCTCCCACAGGTAAGAAAAAGCCTGTAATACCCACGCTCTGCTGCTCTGCGGCTTTACTTTTTTAGTGAGCCAAAGAGGTTTTTTTGTTTTGTTTTCTGTTTTTTAAATAACTGAAAAATATCATCTGAAACTGAAAGATCAAGTTTTGATCTTGAACTCTGAAAATACAACAGTGTATTTAAACTTTTTTCCAGTTTCTATTCAACTCTTAATATGAATGAAAAATCATATGCTTCATTTTCACTTTTGTTTTCATGGTGTAAATTTTATGCTAAATTTAAATTTTTAGTTTTAGAATGCTATATTTTAGTTTTCAGTCAAATGTAGTCTTTCAGTTTCAGACTTTGGCCTTGATCTGACGTGGAGGTGTAGCATAATGAGTATTCATTTAACTGAATGGTTTTTTTTTTAACATGAGGTTCTCCAAAGCACTTTCAGTGTGTTTCTCAGTCACTCTTTCACAGACATGCACTCACATCAGTGTCCTAGAGCTGCAATGCAAGGTGGGAGCAACTTGGAGTTCTGTGTATGGCTCAAGGACACATTGGACACACAAAGACAAAGCTCTATTGAACAAGCTTGCTTAGATCTTACTTGGCACTATTTGCAGAATAAACATCAAAGATGGAAAAAGCTTCAGGCTTGAAATGTGAAACCAAAGTGGAAGTACCTTAAACCTGCAATTTTTTCTAATGACCCACATGGGGTGACTCCTCTGATTTTAAAAGGACCTCCAGTTGTATAGATGGCTATTGGGAAATGACACTTATCCCCCTCACTCTGTGACCTCAGTAAACACGTTTCTGATGACCTTATGGTCTCAGTTGATACTTTCGGGTCACAGTGAATCAAACAAAAAGTCCACTTTGTAAATTGTGGTCATAATTAAAGGGAGAAAGGATGATTATCCAGGGCACACTCATTAGCTAAGGGCTTCTCATTTACAAGTTAATGTAGCTTGGAGTGATGTTTTATTTCACTTCATTTATTTGAAATCTGGTCACAATGAAAAGAATGTGGTTTGTACTTAAAACAAAATCAAACTCAGCTGTAATTTAAATGAATTTATTCTTTAAAGTAATGATTTGGTTGAGGAGTTAAAAATGAATAACCATAACCATGTTTCATCTTGTTTCTGCCCTTCCACTCTGTTAATATTATTTTACTTTAGCGCCAAATTTCTTTCTTGTGTTCTTACTGTCTTTACATATATTATATTATATTATATATTTACATATATTAGAGTGAAGAAGGTGGTTTACACATTTGTCTTACAAGTGAAAGGTCCCTGGTTCTATTCCAGGTGGGGACACAAGCCCTCCTCACCATGGAGGGTTGTGTCAGGAAGGCCATCCGGTGTATAAACCTCTGCCAAATTACCAATGTGGATTAATCTGCTGTGGCGACCCCTTGGGGAGAATACAAGGGAACAGCCGAAGGTATATTCAGAGTGAAGCAGGTGGAATGGTGATGATGCAAGGAGTAGAGGTAGTGAAGGTGGATGCATTTAAATACCTTGGGTCAACCATCAAAAGCAACAGTCCCATAGCCTGTGCCGCTCTCTGCTCTCCTTTCTGTCTTCTCTGTCCCCTCACCCTCAACCGGTCGAGACAGTTAGCTGCCCCTCCTTGAGCCTGGTTCTGCCGGAGGTTTCTTCCTGTTAAAAGGGAGTTTTTCCTTCCCACCGTCGCCAAGTGCTTGCTCATAGGGGATCATCGGATTGTTGGGATTTTCCCTTTAACACTTTTATCTTTACCTTACAGTGTGAAGCGCCTTGAGGTGACTTTTGTTGTGAATTGGCGCTATATAAATAAAATTGAATTGAATTGAATATATATGTATATGTAT
>VUQH01068083.1:7961-85180 GCA_015106775.1 Etroplus canarensis
AGGCTGAGATGGTTTGGACATGTTCAGAGGAGGGATAGTGGATATATTGGACAAAGGATGTTGAGGATGAAGTTGCCAGGCAGGAGGAGAAGAGGAAAACCACAGAGAAGGTCCATGAATATAATGAAGGAGGACACGAAGAGGGTTTTTATGACAGAAAAGGATGCAAGAGATAGGGTGAGATGAAGGCAGATGATCCACTGTGGCAACCCCTAACGGGAGCAGCCTTAAGAAGAAGATGATGTATTATTATTATATAATGCAGTAATGTACAAGTGAGTTATTAGCACTGAAATACTGAGCAGTAATATCTATCTTAATATGGTATGCAATGCAGTTTTCTGATTCTTTAGAATGTGACTGTTATGTTTTTGAATTGTGCACATGTAAAATTTGAGTTTCTGAACTTTAAATCAAGCAATCATAATAACCCAGCAAACATTTTGACATTGAATAACCATCGCCTGGCGGTTTTCTGTTCACATCTAGTCATGTTCGAAAACTAGTTTCAAAATGAAAGTTGAACCGATGTCCTGGACTTTCCCCCACATTGGATGGAGGGAGTGTTTGAATGTTGCCTTGACGTCATTAGAGAAAGTTTGTGTGAAAGAATTGTTTTCTGCTCGCTCTTTATCATTTAGAATTAAGCCAAATAAACAAAATATTATCGAAAGAAAGATTGAGCCGGAGGAAAAAAAGAACAGCTTTCTGTGTGGTTCAAACTCATGCCTTCTTACTCCAAAGCTCAGTTCTTATCCTGCTGAGCTACATGATTTCACACTAAAATTGCATCCTTGGGATTATAATGATGACATGGGGGGCAAGGTGATGATTCTAACAGTTCAACACATACGGTTCACGATGCAACAAATGAGGCAAAATTTAGATGTGCATAATGGTGAATTATTGAAGTGTGTTGATTATTTATGCAATTATAAAAACAGGCTGAGGTATGAGTGTTCTCTTTATGTGAAGAAAACTGTGTGGCTATCTGTTCACAGCCACACACTATTTTGTAAGAGACTGTCTGACCTGACCTCTATTCTACATGGAAACACCAACATCCATCTGTCCATGCAGTTTTTGCAGTCGTACCGTGACCAGTTTTGACATGGGAGATAATGCTGGGGTTTCAACCACATTTGCTGGAAAAGATTAAAACTCACCAATAACCAAACCCATAATTCTGCTAGTTCTACATTCTCTAGTGTTGTTGTTGGCTGCTGTTTTTTAAAGAAAAAATAAACAAACCTGGAAACAAATTGTATGCTACTTTCATAGCTAAAGAGCCAGATGTGTCCCTCAAGTAGAAACCATTAAAAGAACTAAAACACAGTGAATATTTGACATTATTACACCAGATTCAACAAATGGGAGTAAATGACTTCAGATTAAAGCAGATGCTTCTTCACCTCCATGCCAGAGGATGTATAAATAGGCATTTTGTTACATTAAATAATTCCCTTTATAAAAGCATTTGCAACTTTTTTCTGTTCTTTACAAGTTGACAAAAAAAATCCCGACGGCAGCTTGCAGACAGGGGTGACATTCAACATAAATCATTTAATCCCTACTCATGTGATCTGATTGTTTCAAATGTCAAATGTGGGTAGGATTAAATGTCATTTTTACTGATTTTGATTTGATTTTGGTTGGACTTAATGTTATCTGAGCCAGACATCTGAATCATTGTCAGTTTTGCAGCGTTCTTACTGACAAAGACATTATCCAAGGCCTCCCATGCCATGTGACATGAGGTAGTTAAGCCAAAAAGCTGTGCTGAAGCATTCCTAGAGTAGCACTTCTGCAATGACTGACTGAATATATAAAAAAACATTGGAGAGTTTACACCTTTTTAGGGGTCCTCAAGCACCACTAAATTTCACCTTTGCATGCCTAAAATAAGAATAAGAGTAGTAATAATAATGCATTTTTTCATTATTTTTCAACATGGGCTTTTAATGTTCTCATTTGTCAACTTGTCTACTGGAGATGGCACAGGTTTAAACACAAAGTGGCTTAAATGTCCAGTGTTCTTAATATCTGCTTCAGCATCCATCCATCCATCCATCCGCTTAGCCAACTCAACTATAATATGGCAAGGGCAAGAGGTGGGGTACACCCCGTAAGTCTGCACTGCTTGGCAGAAAGGGGATGAAGAGGTAATTTTACGACACAAATCAGTGGCGCAGATGTAAAACACGCGTTACTGAAACGTTAGCATGTGTGTAAACCACTACGCTACAGGGACACAAGCCCCTCTCCCCATGGAGGGTTGCATCAGGAAAGGCATCCACCCTAAAACCTCTGCCAACTTACTGATGTGGTTTAATCCGGGTGATCCCTTGGGGAAAATACAAGGGAGCAGCTGAAGGTGTTTTTCCTGAAACATTAGGAAGCAAAAGTGCAGAATGTTCTGATAATGAGGGGGTTGTTGCTGTGACTTAAATGTTTGCTTCTGTATATTTGTCTTCTAGTGTCAAAAACATTATCTGACATAAGGCTAGAGATTATTAATGTTAGCTACGTCTGTTGGTATTTAGCTAGTTGTCAGCCAAGGAGCTGGTGTCCTTTATTATTTTAGTTGGTGAAAGTTTCCTATTCTGACTAAACTGGGGCTCTTGTTTTGTTTAAAGTACATTTACCGGCAGTGAACTGAAGTGCTGAACCAAACACTAAGTCTTATGTTTTATGAAATCAGTGTATTAACTGCAATGCAGCGCATGCATGACCTCTGACTAGAGGCCGCGCCCCCCTATATGTCTGATCCTAGAACTGCTCCTTGCAAAAATATGGGGACTTCATGTTATAACTGTTCTGTTTTTCATAGGATTACTCATCTGTTTTATTTTCAGAATGTAATCTCTCTTAAGAGTTGTTAAACAATTTTTTAACTATATGGGTTATTATGCTATTTTTTCCTGTTTCCTATGCCCATTTGATAATCACTGAGGCTGTAAGTGCTCTGTGAACTTTGTTTTACCCCTAAAACATCTAAACAAAAATGCCCATCATAATAGATGACCAACAAGCCATCCGTCACACAAATATTTAATAAAAAATGACTGAAAGTTAAAATTGGCCAGCATTGTGGTGTAGTGATTAGCATGCACAGCAAAAAGGTCCTGTGATCAAATCCACTGGCCAGCTGGAGCCTTTCTGTGTGAAGTTTGTACGTTCTCCTTGTGCTGACATGAGTTTTCTCTGGATACTCTGGCTTCTTTCCACAGTCCAAGGACGTGTAGGGTTAGGTCAACGGATTCTATTCAATTCTAAATTGGCCGTAGGCGTTAATGTGAGCATGAAAGCTTGTCTGCCTCTCTGTGGTAGCCCTGCAATAGACTGCCAACCTGTCCAGGGTCTACCCCGCCTCTTGTCCTGTGGCGGTTGGGATGGGCTCCAGCCCCCCTGCGACACTGAATTGGAGAAGCAGAAGGAAATGTATGGATGGGTGATTGTTGAAACGGTCTAATTTTAAATCTTGGAGACAGTGTTTTTATTTCCCCAATTTTACTGATTTAGACAGAAGTGGCAGTTATTTTAAAAATCAGTTTGTTAACCTAAATTTGTACTACAGTTGTAGAACTACAAAACAGTAAAATATGTTTTAAGAAAATTCTGTAAAGGTTTGTTTGGCAGAATTGCAGGTAATTTCAAACATGGGTTGTTAAATTTAAAACTAAAATATGTTTAGGCTTAGACACAGATAGCATCCTCAAAAATCAGCTACAGCCAAAACAACAACACATGATTATTTTATTTTTTGTGCCATTATTTGCTCACCCTTTCTTCTGTTGAGGAGCATCTGACATGTTATTCCTGCAGTGACTTCATTAACACAGAGCTTGTTTGTGTGCAGGGACTATACCCAGGCTCAGAGGAAGGCTGGCAGGTGTACAGCACAGCCTCAGATCCTGACGGCAGGTGTGTGTGCACGGTGGTCGCTCCGGCTCGAAACCTCTGTAAACGAGACCCTCGGAGTCGACAGCTACGCTTGCTGACTGAACAGGTGCGTGTGTATTTGTGAGTGTTTGTCTTGAGTCTTGAGCGCATCCCTGCATGTTTCAGTGGTCAGCATTGAGATGCAGCAGAGGGTAGAGGCAGTGTACTGGAATGAAAATATTCACTGGACTGTCTCTTTGTTTTGACACTTGCAGAAACACACATGAACACACACACACACACAGGCTTCACTGACAGATGTATTCCTGATACATCAGTAACTGAATCCTCTACAGACTGCCAGTCATTCAACACGCCAAAAGAGTTTAAACTCAAAGAAATACTGACAGATGGGTGGGAAAGAAACACTTTGTTCTATGTCGTGGGTGCATCTCAGTATGCGACCGTTTGTGTGCTTGCCACTGTTTATGCATGCGTGTGTGTGTGTGTGTGTGTGTGTGTGTGTGTGTAGGGGTGGCTATTCAGTCTATGTCTGTGTCCTAAGAGAGAGGAATAAAAGTGATTTGTGACAGGAATTGATGAATTATTGAACACCACCGAGCAAGCAAACATTTCTGAAAGCACTCGCTACTGTAAGCCTCACACATAAGGATACATTTTCTCACCAAAGCTATAGTAAACCACAGCACACCAACAGTATTATCACAAAGATTATTACTCTTTTTGTCATTCGCTGGTGCCGTTACATCCTGTTCTCTCTTCACACAAAACGAGAAAGAAATGAGAAACGGTAGATGAACGCTATCAGAAATAACTTCCTCTCTTCTCTCCTCACTCTGTTCCTGTTGGGAGTCTTTTGTATTTATGAATCCTAATCAGCTCAGCATGTCTCTGGAAGTGACACCTAGATCCTGCTGTGAGTGGTAATGTGTGTGTGCATGCACATGCATGTGTGTGTGTGTGTGTGATGGTGTGAGCTTTTATTTTTCTACTCGTCTGGCCCCCACAGAACGTGTTATACTGGAGATGTGTGGGTGGGTTTGTTTGCTTGTTTGTTTGTTTGCATATCACTCCTGAATATCTGGGTCATTTTTATAATAATATTTTCAACACTTGTTTTTCATTCAGTATCAAAAGAGATTTCAAGTACGTGGTGGGCTCTGAGACTGGTTAATGAGAAGAGGCGTGGGAGTGTTTGCTTTTGTGCTTTTTTTTATGCAGCAGGACACTAAAGAAGAGAAACTTCTGTGTAAATGGACCTAATGAGATCTAATGAGAGAATAACAGTGTGCCTTTGCATCATCTTGTTGAGCAGTGTATTAGGGATCTTAAACCCTAAATTAAACTGGTTTTCATTTAAAAACAGAGTCAGCACTTGCAGGTATTTCTACTGACTCCAGACTGAGTTAAGGATTTTATCTGTGGTGCCTTTTACAAAATCATTTGTGAAGAAAAAATCAGTACTGAATCAGTGAATCCAAAGGTCCCCAATGCATACATTTTAAATCACATGGACTTTATGCTGGAGAAAACTCACTTATTTTTAACCACACCAGTAGAATGGCTCTATGTTGCCCCACTACCTGTTGCTCCATTTCTTTAGTTCAGAATGAAATATGCCATTAATGTTTATTTTTACACTGTTGAAATCATTTGATAGATTAATATGAACTGCTCTGAAATTTGCTGCAGACGTTCAGTGACTCCAGAGTATAAATTCTAATAACTTTAGTGAGGGCTTTCATTTTCATCTTGCCTCGTCTTGCCAAGATGTTGGAAATTGTAGGCATTCTGTTTGATAAACATCAGCCAGCGTGTTAGCATTTGAGACTATGTTATCATTTTGTTGTTAGAATTTAGCTTCAAGCATCACCGTGCCAGTGCACAGCAGTGCTAAGCCGGTAACCTCACAAAGCTGTTCCCATGTTACATGCACTTCTGTTAGTGAAATTCTTTCTATTACATTATGCATGTATATAGTATGTGAATTTTGACAGCACAATGTTGTCTCAATTTAATACACAGCATGCTGTACAATTATTGAAGTAATTTGTCATAAGTGCAGCTTGAACACATAATAACTACTAAATTCTTCTAAAATTCTATTTATCCATCCATCCATACATCAGTTTCCTGCTGCTTATCTGGGTCTGGGTCATGGGGGCAGCATTCTGAGCAGAGGTGCTCAGACCTCCCTTTGCCCAGCCCAACCTTCTCCAGCTCTTCTGGTGAAAACCATGAGATGTAATCTCTCCAGGATGTGCTGGGTCTACCCCGGGGCCTCCCCTGAGTTGGACATGCCTGAGAACCTTATCTGCAAGGCACCTAGGAGATATCTTAGATAAATGTATGAACAACCTCACCTAGTTCCTTTTGATGTGGAGGAGAAGCACTCCACTCTGAGCCCCTCCAGAATGACTGAGGTCCTCACCCCATCTCTAAGGAAGAGCCCACAAGCTCATTTCTACAGCTTGCGTCCCCAATCTCATTCTTTTGACTATAGGTAAGGGTAGGATTGATCAACCGGTAAATCAACAGCTTCTTTTTTACACTCATCTCTTTCTTCACTGCAACAGACTGTTACAGCATCCGTATTACCACACCAGTCTGTCTGCCAGTCTCCTGCTCCTTAATCCCCTCCTCCACTTGAAGCAGGAACTCATTCCTGACAGTTTTTCATCGTAAAGAAGTTCAACTACACATTCAACCTTGTCAACAATTCAGTTTTAACAACGTGTCTCGGTTTTTCCACAATATTAAGAAATTCTGATGTATTAAATCAAAGAAAGCTGTCAGCACTTACTATTCAACATACACTATAAGAAATAAAGGACTGTATCCTATGGTTAAAAAACAAAAATTATCTGTAAATTCACTAAAAATTTAAATATTGGGAAAAATAATTTTTCTGATCATAAATTAAATAGTAACAATAAAAAACAAATAAACAATAAAAATTTTCTGTCTTACTTTGGTATATGACAGGCCATGAATGATGTCTTTGTCTGTAAAAAACCTATAAACTGATTTTAAAAAATGCCGTCCTCTGAAATTTCCACATTTTCCAGCACCATCCAATAGGCCAGATAGAACTTGCTTTGGTGGGTTAGTTCTGGTGTGTGGGCCATATGTTTGACACCTTGACTTTAGGAGAAACAGCCTTTGTTTCGATGATTTAACTCTAAGTGTATATCTCGTTCATTGTCTCAAACTAAAAAAGTCACAGAGCAACAAAGTCTCACAGATGGCTCATGTCCTGGACAGATATATTTTTGCAATGTTAGATACCGTGTGAAGTTGAAAATTCAGTGAACTAGCCCTTGGTTTGTTATCATATCGCCACACAGCCATATTTGTAGGCAAACAACAGGTGTTTGGAAACAAATAACAGGTGCCAGTAATCAGACAACAGCAAAACCTGTCATAAATATTTATAGCAATGGCGAGCACAAACAATAATTACTCATTATACCAGCTGAGAGTGTGTGTGTGTGTGTGTGTGTGTGTCTGTGTGTGTATACACATCAGGTTCAGAATGTGAGTCAGTCCATGGAGGTTGTTGACCTGCGGACATCCAGAGACCTGCAATATGTTCGGGACTCTGAGCCACTGCTGAGAGGAGTGGATGGACGTTTACACACTTATGTGGCCAATCCCCGCACTCTGACAGCTAGGAGCCTGCAGGTAAACACACACGCACACACACACACACACACACACACACACACACACACACACACACACACACACACACACACACACACACACACACGCACACACACACACACACACACACACACACACACACACACACACACACACATACACATCAAATCACATACAGTGTAAGACAGTCGCTGCAGGGAACATATAACCTTTGGTGTGAAAACATTGATTTCACGCATGCCAAGCTGAAGTTTCTTGCCTGCGCTCAGACACGCGAGCATCTTTCATCAAGAGGACAAAACTTGTCTTGAAGCTGTCAATTTGCTGGCTTCATGTCTGCTGTGTTAAAGTGTCACACTGCCTTTTTTTCTGAAGGTGCCAGTAAAACTGCAGCATCACTGCACACATTAAGCCTTCAAGCTGTGAGGGGAAAAAAAAATCCAACTGGAAAGAAGCTAAATTTTAATATTAATGACAAAATTTACATAATATTGACACACAAAAGCACATGAAATTTTCAGTATACATTTTTTTTCACTTGGTTTGTTGGCGCTTTAAATTTGCAGCAGAGAAGATAAGATTACCTCCCTGGATAAGTATTGCCTTTCATTGAAGGAAATCTAAATGTATTTCCTTTCCTAAATTAGGAGTACTAATCTCATTAGGCTTGGTGTTTTCTGCCGTGATGCCACTGGCAGGCATCTGTGCCAACAACAAAGCAGGGGGGGCTAGTGAAAGATTATCTCAAGAGCTACAGAGTATGACAGGCTATGGATCTGAGGAGGGAGAGCTGAATGATCTAAACAGTTAAATCAGCTGTGAAACGGCTGCAGTTGGCAGCTTTGAACTACTAATGACAGTAAAAGGTAGCAAAACCCTGTTCACGGTTTATCCGTGGATGTAACTTCAAGCGCTGATTTGGGGATTTGCATTTTAGTGCAAGGAGTGGTGTAAACTGGGCTAAATAGGCTTGAGGTTTGTTGGACATCTAAGGTTCAGTCAGCTGCTCTTTAAAAGTTTTTGCAATAAAAAAAAATCCTCCTATAAACAGCAAAAACCATACTTGATGTGAATTAAATTTGCAAATCTATCGCCTTCATTGTTACTTGGCCATACCAGGACCACCTCCTGAGAACTTTGTGTTTTCAGATTGCCTCCTGGAGATTCTTCTCTGACTGCTTACATCAGTGCATTGGCGCCATGGACCTCAAACTCAGCTAACGAGAGCAAATATCAGCTTCTGTCAAACTGCCCCAGCTTACATGTAAAGGAGTAACATTTGTCACGAGTGCTGGGTCTCCTGACAATACAGCAGTTTTCAATTCGATAGTCCACAGTGTCCAAATCCAAAGAAGGCCCATCAGGCCATTATCTCAACTAGAAGCACATTTTTCTGACATCCACAGCCCACACTGTGCACTATGAATTAGTCCCCAGGGTCAGATTATTAAGTTCTACTGAAACATTCAGAGATGTCTGAGGAACAACCTGATCTATGGCATGCCATTATCGGTTCTCACACAGTGCAGTGAAAAGGAAGATCACTTACCAAGAATATGGCTCCCTATGACTACACCCCCTTTGAAATTGAAGTTAAAGGATCACCTTCTTGACACAATGGAGGAGATCCAGTGTACATCACAAATAGGACTTCCGCAGAACACTCATAGCTTACATTGCTTCACAAAAAGACAGCCTTATAGGGGATAAAAGCTAACTCTAAATCTTTTTTAAATAATGGGAAGGGTGATTGCATGTTTTTAAATCATCTTTAGACTCACTAGTTATATCTCCCAGACAAAAGTTGGGTGAAATTTTGGTTTTGACCTGGTTACATCACTGTAGAGATTTACGATTCTATCGCAGTGACTCAGATTATTGACTTTGAAAAGCTTCACCTAACTTGTCAGGTATTTAACCCCAGAGGAGTAGTAGGTTGCTATATAAGTTTATCTCTCTGGCTCAAATACAAATAGTCTTATAGGGAAAAATACGTTAAAAATGGGGAATTTGTAAATGTATGAGATAAATATCGCTTAAGTGTCAACTGTTACATCTACCAAACAGTGAACCCGAAGTCCATATAAAGACAGAAATAACACACATCTGTATCTGATCCAGATTTCATGTTCTGTTTCACCCCAGGGTTAGATCATACGATGCTCAGACATAATCCAAAACCCAAGATTCACTTCTCAGACTCTTCAGACCTACGAGTCTCTACATTTAAGATTAGGCTTAAAACTTTCCTTTTTGATAAGGCTTATAGTTAGGGTTTAGTTATGTTGCAATAGATTTAGGCTGCTGGGGGGCTTCTTATGATGTGCTTGGCATTTCTTCTCCACCCACCTCTTTTCAATCCCCACACATTTATTTGTGACTGCTGCATGTCATTAAATGTTGTCTTCTCCCATAATCTGTGTCTCTCTTTGTTCTCCTTTCTCTCTTCTCTGTCCCTCACCCCTAACCGGTCAAGCCTGGTTCTGCCGAAGGTCTCTTCCTGTTAAAAGGGAGTTCTTCTTTCCCACAGTTGCCAGGTGCTTGCCTTTAGGGGGATCATCTGAATGCTGGGGTTTTTCTCTCTAATACTGTCGGGTCTTTACCTTACAGTGTGAAGCGCACTTTTGTTGTGAACTGGTGCTATATAAATAAAATTGAATTAAATATTATGGCTTGTTTGGAAGGATTGTCACAAAAAATGTAGCAGCATGGGTTAGGTTTGCAAAGATCAGGAACAATGTGTTTTGGACAGACAAGACCAACGTGAAGATGTTTGGCCATAATGTGCAGTGCCATGTTTGATGACTTGGGCTTGTTTTGCAGACCTGGGTGGTCTTGCAGTCACTGAAGTGGCCATGAACTCCTCTGTAAACCAAATAATTCTAGCATCAAATGTGAGGCCATCTGTTGGAGAGCTAAAGCTTGGGCAAAATTAGGTCATGCAACAGGGCAATGATCCCAAGCACAGCAGCAAATCTACAACAGAATGGCTGAAAAAGAAAAGAATTAAGGTGCTGCAATGGACCAAAGTCCAGATCTCAACCCGATTGTAATATTGTGGAGGGACCTTAAGAGATTGTTGCATGAATGAATGTGTGCAAACGTCAATGAAATGAATCAACATTGTAAAGAAGAGCAGACCAAAATTCCTCTACATCAATGTGATAGACTGATAAAGTGATACAGAAAACAATTACTTTAAATTATTGATGCTAAAGGTGGTTCTAGAAGCTGTTGAATCATGGGGTTTCCACAGGACTGCACAGTCTGTTGAAAAACTTTTTCACATGACTGTATACCGTCTTTTTAAAAGTTTATTACTCGTTTGTTTGTCTTATGATACATTTATTATATACAGATGTAATATTTACTCGTGTGATCCCCAGGAAAAATAGTTACTACCTTTGTAGTGGCAACTGGGGATCCAAATAATAAGAAATAAACCTACACAAGCTATCTTGTTGAACTGTAATCCTTAAATTTAAACTAAGTTGTCATATTAAAACTGAATTATTTAATTCATGGGGACTTTGGCTACATAAAGGGAAGCTCCACACTCAGAATGTGTCCTCACAAAAAAGCAATAAGTACTCACACACACAAACACATATCCACGCTTACCCTCACTTACCCTCACTTACCCCAATAGGGCAACTTACCGCCTCCCCATAAATCCATTCTGCCTTTCATCTCTTGCCGAGCATATCTTAACAACTGGGGGGTCTGTTTTTAAGTTTTTATATAGTTAGTTTATATGTGTGTGTGTGTGAGTGTGAGCGTGCGTACACATGTGATTGTTGCTCCTGGGGGGTTTTCATAGTCATAAGCTTTTGCCTTTGCACTGAGAGGCAAAACTTCTGAATATTTATGTGGAACTTCAGTAAGTTTATCAATAACTAAACAGCATTTTTAACCCGTGTAGGAAGGAAACAAGGACGATGGAGAATGGGACGTCAAACAGAGAGATAACAGAGATAGGGAAGAAAAAGGAGAGGAAATGGAGAGAAAAGGAAGACTCATTGCACATAAATGTTTCCCGGTGGGAGGGAGAGATGAGAGGAATGTGCAGAGTGAAGTAAGGGGAAGGTAAAGGTTAAGCAGAGACTGGAAGAGAGATAAAAGAGTGAATCAGGAAGGGAGAGATTAGAGAAATCAAGATGAAGGAGGAGACGTGGCAGGGGAGGGATTAGTCAGGTAAAGTGTTCACTATCTAACAAACCATGACGCCTTTGGCATTTTGTCAAAAATTGGTTTTAATGAATATTTAATCAACTTGCAATTATATGCAAAGGATGCTGCCAATACCAATTGGTCATGATGTTGTTGTTAAATTTAAGCTGCTTGGAACTGTAGAGTTTTCAAACTTGATCTTATAACATTTAAAAATTCGTGCTAAATTGGAAAATGTGTTAAAGTGCTGTTGGAAAAGTATTCAGGTCGTGCTTTTGAGACAGCAGGGGAGGGATTGGATACATAAAGTGTTTGACTGACTGCCAGCCTTGTTTCCTGGATATGTTGTTGTGTTTGTGTGCGGGGGTGCAGAGATGTTCTAAGAAGATAACATTTTTGTCTTCGCTTTTGACACTTGTTTTTATCCTTCCCTCTTTTCCATATCAAATCCAACTCTTTTCTCTATACAGAAAACTGTTTGAAAGGGGATTTGAAAGTAACGATACATCTAAGTATCAGGGCTATGAACAGAGATATAAAAGGAGCATTTAAAAAATTTTTTTCCACTCCTGATACAAACAGGCTATTGTTTTAGATGTTATCCATACTTGTATTGATCTTAATTTTAACTGGTTACAGAAAAACTCCTATCCTTTACATTGACAGTTACATTATCCAGTGTGTAAAGAACAGATTCCTCCATCCATTTTCTGCTGTTTATCTGGGTCACATTGCCAGCAAAGACTAGCCCAGGCATACTCTCTCCGAGCACATCTTCCATCACCTCCTATGGGACTGTGAAGCATTCTCAGGCCAGATGGATTGTGCAGTCCCTCTAGCATGTTCTGGGGGTGCTTTTCATTTGGTTAATGTAGTTCTTCGCTTCCCGCACTTAAGTCTGTTCGTGTTGTCTTAGCTCCTCCCAACGAAGGAGAGATGCAAGAGATACAGTGACAGAACATCTCTTGCATCTCAGCTGCAAACTGCATGGAAAGGATTAAGCAATTCAAAATAGTATCATCCTCATCCAAAAACAAGAAAAGAAAGCTTCAGTTACATGCTCGAGTTTTTCCAATGATCAATTTATTAGCAACAGGTACACCAGGTGGCTACCTTATGACACAAGACCAACCCCATGTTCAGTTTTGGCATTGAAAAATAAACAGTAGGAACGATTGAATAGATTTGGATTTGGTCTCAAACATGTCTTCTTTCTCCTTGCTCAATACATTCACAGGTTGCAGGCAGCACAGTGAAAGATTAAGGATGACAAGGAGCCTAATCAGCTGAATGAGAAAAACCTTAACCCTTCCCAGTTACACATGCTGGGATGAATTTAAACTCAGAGGGCATCCTGACCAGATGCATGAATTGCCTCAAATGACTGTGAAGGAAGAGTGGCTCTTTGCCAAGCTACACCAACTAAAAGAGAAAAAAATGGCTGCAGATGGTTTTGCAAATTTAACATCGGTGTGTCACTCCTCTTATTTATTTTTCTTCTTTTCTTCAATACACCCACAGGAGTTAAAGGGCCAGATGTCTCAGTTAAGGCCCCTCTTGTCAGTAGTGGAGCAGTACAGACTGGATCTGCAGACGCTGGCCACCTTGAGGCTGGAGCTGCTCAATCTGTCAGTCATCCTGACGGCCATCCAGGAAGAGGTCGGTGCTTACGACTATGAGGAGCTTCAGCAGAGGGTATTGCTGCTGGAGACCAGGCTACACAGCTGCATGAACAAACTGGGTATGTGCTTTAAAGAAACCAAAGAAAACTATTAATTATGTTGCCTTTGAAAGTAACTCACAAGTTTGGAATTTTTTAATATGAAAATCAAGACCATGAACTGCTTTCAGCTGAGGCATTTTAAAAAAGGGGGCACTCCACAGGTTTATACACTCGAAGGTTTATTCAGAACAAGTAACTCTCAGCCTGCAAAAACAGTTGGATAAAAATATCATGTTAAACGGCAGCAACATTGGCTAGATCCAAGAGATTTTTTTTAAAGCATGGGAATTTACTACAGGGAGGGAGGAAGAAAATGGTACAAACATGCATCATGGTTACATTCAGTGAACTCTGGCCCACCTTAGGGTGTTAACTAGCACCCAAGATGATTTTCAAAATAAAATGATAGAAGAGGTTCCCCACACAGAACACCAGAAACAGATAAGTCTAATTTTCAAAACTTTAACTCCAGGCTATAGCGTTAAAGGTTTGGAACACCTCAGAAAATGTGGACACATACATAGTCATACATAAGGAAAATCTGAGCTAGAAAAAGCTGGAAAACTAATCTGTTCAAAGAGCAAGATAATCCAGTCAAAAAACAAAGGGAAGCAGGCACTATGTACCTTATACTGAGTTTTATTAACCACTGTTGATGTAATTTCTACAAATCACTGCAAAAGGACCCTCTCAGTAGTGAAATGAAATAAGATGTTCATTTTTTTTTAAAAAATTGACAATTGTGTTTAAAGACTGCAATTAGATGTATTAGGGGTGAGTTTAAGATTAAAGAAACAGTTCAACAGTTTAGGAAGCTTCCTCATTTTCTTTAGTTGTGAGAGTGGTGATGACCATAAATATAGTTAAGTCTATAAATTTTTTTGACAATTACGCTTTTTAAAATTTTTTGCCTCTGTACACCACCATAGTGGATTTTAAACCAAACAGTCAAAATGTGATCAAAGTCCAGACTTTCAGCTTTAATCCAAGGGGTTTAACAAAAGAATTAGCTGTTTAAGAATTGTAGCCATTTTTATACATAGTCCCCCATTTTCAGAGGCTCAAAATTAATGAGACAAACTAACATAATTTTAAACATAAGGATTGTTTTAATGATTGAAAGAAAATCCTTTGCAGTCAATGACTTCCTGAAGTCTGGAACTCATGGACATTGCCAAATGCTGTCTTTCTTCCCTTCAGATGCTCTGACAGGCCTTTACTGCAGCTGCCTTTAGTCACTACTTGTTTGCTTTTGTCTTCAGGAACTAAAAAGTTACTCTACCCGGTTGAAATCAGGTGACTGACACTGGCATTGAGGAATGTCCCATTTCTTTTTTTTAAATAACTCTTGGGTTGCTTTTGCAGTATTCTTGGGGTCATTTTCAATTTACACTGTGAAGTCCTGTACATGGCTACTTCTATCAGAAGTCACATCATCAATAAACACTACTGACCCAGTTCCATTGGGTGCCCATGACATAACATTACCTCCAATGTGTTTGGCAGATGATGTTGTATGCTTCGGATCATGAGATGTTCATTCCTTTCTCAAAACTTCTCTCTTCCCATTATTGTGGTACAAGTTAATTTTGTTTTTATTGTCCATTTATTTATGTATTGTCCATTTATTGTTTTCAAGAACTAGGCAGTTTCCTGGCAAAAGCTGATTTAGTATTCCTGTTCTTGAGTATAACCATTGGTTTTCATCCTGCTGTAAACCCTCTGTATTTACATTCATGGAGACATCTCATGGTTGTAGACTTGAACAGTGATACACCTTATTGCAATCACAATGATACACCTCCTTGAGAGCAATCTTGACTTGGCTGGATGTTGTGAAGGGTTTTTCTTAACCAAGGAAAGAATTCTGTGATCATCCACTTCAGCGGTCTTCCATGGTCTTCCAGGCCTTTTGGGTGTTGCTGAGCTGGCCAGTGCATTCCTTCTTTTTAAGAACATGCCAGATTGTTGATCCGGCCGCTCCTAAAGTTTGTTGCCATTTCTCTCTTGATTTTGTTTTTTCAGCATCATAATGGTCTTCTTCAATTTTACTGACATCTCTCTGGACCTCATATTGAGAGCCTCAGTGAACAGCTACCCAATTCAAGTTCAACGTTTGGAATCAGCTCCAGAACTTTTATCTGCTTAGTTTGTCACAAAATAATGAGAAAATAGGTCTCACCTGGCCATCAAACTACTCATCAGTCAATTGTCCAGTTACTTTTGAACCCCTGAAACTGTATTAAAATGGCTATAATTCCTGAAGCGTTTATATTTTCAAACCCCTTGAATTAAAGCTGAACGTATGCTCTTTAAACACTTTTTAACTGACTGAAAGCCCATGGTGGTGGAGTACAGAGGAAAAATTACCAAAAAGTAGTAACATGAGGTGACAGCTAGGGGGAAATAGATGGACGTCCCTGGTTTCCTGTTTGTGCAAAACCAGGCTGCTTGCAGTAGCTTTATATTTATCGGAGAGACGTGAGAGTGGTATTGATTTTCTCATCTAACGCTCCACCAGGCAGTGAATAAACATTTTCCATAAAACGCTGAAGAATTGCTTTAAGAGCAGCATACAGTGCTCTAACAACAAAGCCTAACAAGGTCACACATGAGGATAGACGCAGAAGTACTGTTATTTAGGCACATTTTGATGAAAATTGAAAAGTTTGGCCACAGTAAGCCTATTTGTAGCACGCATACAAGTGGATGTTGCTGTAGAAGTACATTTAGATATTTATGAGACATTTTAACATGGGTTTTGCTGTAAAAAGCTGTCTCTATTGAATCCTGTTATAACTGCGATAAATCGAAGCTGCTGAAAAGCCTGTTTTAAAATTCTCAGTGAAATAACAAACTACACTTTTACAACCGCCTTTCAACCCTACAGACAGTATTACTTTGAGATCACAGTTCCATTTAGTTGACAAAAAAGCTGTAAGATTTTTCTTCTGAAATACTAAAAGGCCTTCAAATCATCTTCCTCTGAAACATTTTTTCTCAAACTTGCACTTTTAAGTTATCTTTTTGTAGAACAAACTGTTCTTTCAGAGTTGATGCTTGAGGCATTTTCACGTTTTCATGAAGCATCGCTAAGATGAGTTTAGACTGGTGGCAGGTGATGGCTGCTCATAAACCAGCTGGCCAAGTCACCTTGACAGCGAGCATTACTCATTCCAAACCAGAAAATATGAGCACAAACCAGTGCTTCATCTCTATTATTTTCTCCATATACTTGCTGTGTGGATAAACTCCAATTTTGGGTTTACATCATTTCATCATTTGTTAACAGGTTGTGGTCGTCTGACTGCAGTTAGCAACCCCATCACTGTGAGAGCTTCAGGGTCCCGCTTTGGCTCTTGGATGACTGATGCCATGATTCCCAGCTCTGACAGCAGGGTAGGTGTAAAGCTTTGTATTTTCTTCAGTTTTTGGCTCGCTTTCCAGCACACCATCAAAAGTTCTTTTTACAAAACTAAGGTTAGAATAAGGTTTAGGTTTGTGATGGGGTTTGGCATGTAGTTATAGAGAGAAGTCTCGCCAACCAGCACTTATTTTGGTAATGCATTTATTTTTAACTTCCTTTAGTTTTTGACTGGAAATTACTCATAACTGAAAAATGGCAAAAAACACAAACAAAGCCTCTTTCCAACCATAGATGAGTTACAACCATCCATCCATTCAATGTTCTTCCACTTATCCAATTCAGGGTCACGGAGGGTGGGGCAGGGGGAGTGGCTGGAGCTTATCCCAGCTGTCATAGGGTGAGAGGTGGGGTACACCCTGGGTAGGTCACCAATCCATCGCAGGACGAACACAGTGACAGGCAACCATTCCCACTCACATTTACACCTATGGCCAATTTAGAATTGCCAATTAACCTAACACCGCACATGTAAATTATCCAAACTGGACAATTTGATGAAAATGATTGCATCTTGTCATTTTAAGGTTGGAAAGATGCACTGTGAGACAAGTGAGTGAGGACTTCCTACAAAGCCCAACTCAGAAAAAATTGACGTAGTAACAAAACACAATTAAAGCAGCATTACTAAAATTATTTCATGCACCCGCTGGTATCCTGTTGGTTATTGTACAGGGGTGAGTATAAAGGGGGACCTGTGTTGGAACAACCCTCCCTGAAATTTGTTACCCCCCCTCCCAGATTCGTGGTGTTATATCAATGCAATCATTGGCAGAAATTAGAAGGGTGATAGAGATCTGGCTCTTGTTTCCAGTGAAAGGTAGCTTTGTCCTTCTCAGTGCATTACAGTAAATATATGAAATCTGAATGATATTACATGCAGTAAAAGCTACAAGTTTAATTATAGATGGAAAACAATAAATTGTTAAGTTTTGGAAGATGCACTCCTCCTCACATCTCACAGTGGTTCGGTCCACTGCTTACCATTTCCTAACTCCTTTACTTTGCAAACTGTTAACAAAGGACATTTGAGACATTATTTTCTTCTGCCACTCAGTAAAATAAAACATATTTACTGCTGTTACTGGACTATATTTTATTAGCTCCACTAACTGCCATTTAATCTCATGCTTCAATGTGGCTGCTATATTACTACAGGGCAGCCATAACTCCTAATGCTCATTTAAGGAGGCAGGAGGTCTGTGCACATTAAGATCATTATAAGTCATTGATTTTTCAAGCATTTTTTTGAATGCTTTTTTTTTGTTTTATTTGAAAACGACTTCACAAAAATGGTCTGATAAGTATGCTATAAGAGTTAAACTGAGGGGAAAAGCCTTGATTGCTTGCAAAAGTTCTGGATTTTGAAAACTAAATGTTGTCAGGTTTGCATAACAATCTGTGGATCTGTCTGGCCTCCTTCATAATTTTAATCCTAATCTGCAAATGTAGACATCCGTGAGTTCCTGTTTTCACTGCCCTGTTGAATCATGTATAAACTAAAATTTGTTTCACTGCAGTTACTTTAACAGTTCAACCAATTGTTAGAGAACTTTTATTAACTTCAACAGCCACATGACCTGCTCGGCTCTGCTGATATTGTACATAGCAAGTGAAGTAGATCAACACACTGCATAGAAATCACTCCATCTGCTCATGCTTTGGGGGTATATTTACATCTTAAAACAGTGAGAGGGGGACTAATTTCTTCTTAGTTCTTAGAAAGAAATTCAGAGTTAGCCAAAATCAGAATCAGCAGATCAGTTTTTTTTAAATGGGAGTTTTAATTGATGCGTCTGTGAGTGCTATGTCTCTCTCCTGTGTTTTCTCTGGTAGCGTGTGTTATTGTCATGTTTTGTGATGTGTGGAAGAGAGCACCCAGCTCCACACTCCAAAGACTGACTGACTTAAACCAAAAGCACACCTTTTATTTTAGGTGGATGCAAGTCCATAAGCACAGAAGTATAACTCTGGGGGCTCACATGAAAACACACTGGGAAACATGCACAGAGACTAAGGCTACGTTCACAGTGCAAGCAAAAGTAGCCCAGACCTGATTTTCTTGCCCATATGTGACCCATATCTGATTTTTATGACAGTCTGAACAGCACAAATCCAATTTTTTCAATTTGGATTCAGGTCACTTTCAAATGCGATCCTAAATTAGATGTGTATCTGATGTTTTTCAAAGCAACCTCAGTCTGAACGGTGAAGTTGCATTTCTGCCAACTATTACGTCACAGAAGTGAGACAGACGTCATAATTGTATGCCAGAGAAGGTGAGAAGCGGCAAGATCAAATGTAAACAATGGATGAAGCAAGCACGGCAGACACTGTTTATTGAAGTAGTCAGTGGAAAGAAAGAGAAGTTTTACATGTGTAGCATTCATATTTACTTCTGTAAACACAGGCTTCTTCAGGGCTGTAGACTGTTCACACTGGAGTCTGATTGCGGTTACGTTTAAATTATGATGTGAATGACCACACATAAAAATCAGATCTCAGTAAAAAAATCAGAATTGAGCATTAAGACCTGCAGTGTGAACATAGCCTTACACTGCGATCACAGATCAAATGTCAACAATGCACTAAACAAGCATGACAGGCAACATTGATGGAGCTGGAAAGAAAGTAAAGTTTTACTCACATGCTGACATGTGTAGCATCCATATTTATTTCCGTAAACACAGCGTGCTGCGTGTGACGTCACACTTTCTTCTGCGCATGTGCGTCACTTCAGGGACGGAGACCATTCACCCTGGAGTCTGATGGTGGTCACATTTAAATTAAAATGTGGATGACCACGCCAAAAAATTAGATCTCTGCAAAAAATTGGAATTGCCTGCAGTGGGAACGTAGTGTAAGACAAGGACTGAAGGAGAGACGGATCTATATACAAGACCTGTGAGGTAATTGGGGGAATAGGACACAGGAGGGTAACTAGACACAGAAACAGCAATCAAGGCAATGAGCCAGTGGAGGAAGTAAAACTGAACACAAGGATCACGACACAAAAGGCTACCAAAGTAAAAAAGAAAGTGAATAACAATCATAACTGCAAACACAGACATGAGATTGAACTTCACAGAAGGATAAGCACAAAGAAAGATAAGACATAGGAGACACAGAGGGAACTGACAAAGCACAAACAGGGACTGAACTAAAATGTAACCAGGACTAAGGCGCAGAACATAAATCCCTGGACAGTGACCGTTATATAGACGAGGGTTCCCATAAAGACAGGCATGCAAATTTGTTTGCATGTACTTGTAATACTCATGGTGTGAGGGGATAGATGACCCTCATATGATTTTTTTAAAAAAGCAGGTTCCCATAAGAAATTAATAATTACATTTTGTCCATGAAGACATAGTGAGAGGTTGAGGTTACATTAAGTTTAGGTTTAGTCAAAGGAAATAAAATGACTGCAAGCCAATGCAATGATCAAACAAGACAGTGTGTGCTTGTTTGTGCACATGATGTGTACAGCATCTGAAAGTGGTCATAAGGTATAGTGCTGTGCAAAAATCTTGAGCCACCCCTCATTTTTAACTAATATTTAGCTTCCAATGAGCCTGACTTTCTCCTAATTTAACAAAATTAAATTGGTCTTGAGAGATAGTTCTCCAGGCTTTCTGAAGGTCTTTTAAAGTTTTTCTTTGGACATAGGCTTCTGTTTCAGCCCAGACCTTGTACCTAACCTTCCTTAAAATGTTTGAGGAAACTGGATAAGTGAAAGACAAAAGAAGTAGTGGCAGCCCTATAAACTATCTACAATGAATGAATATTAGCTGAAAATCCTGTCCTTAAAAAAATCCAACAAAGACCTCACACAGGACCTAAGAGACGCATCTGCCCCTTCAATAGATCCATTTAGTGTTTGCCGAAGTGTCATCAGAAACGGTCTCAGTAGAAGCATGGCTGTCAAGAAGCCATTCTTAAAGGAGGGAAACAGGGAGAAAAGGCTGGGGTATGCCAAATTACACAACAAGTGGTGTGAAAATCAGTGGTAACAGGTCTTATGGAGTGATGAATCCAAATTTCAAAACATCATCAATATATGAAGGAGGTCTGAAGCGAGGTACAGCAGTGACTTTCTGTAGCAATCAGTGGAGGCTCCATCATGGTTTGGGGCTGCAGTTCAGCCAGTGGTTTTGGGGATCTTGTTAAAAGTGATGGAATTACAAATACAGAAAAGTACCATCAGATTCTAATCCACCATGCAATACCATCTGGAAATTGTCTGATTGGCAGCAGCTTCATTTTTCAGCATGGCACTGATCCCAAACACACTGCCAATGCAGTAAAAGCCTACCTGGACAGAAAAACACACATGGAACACTGTCAGTCATGGATTGGCCTCCCCAGAGCCCAGACCTCAATATTATTGAAGCAGTGTGGGATCATTTTGACAGAGAACAGAACAAAGGCTGTTCCAAAGAAGAGCTTTGGAATGTTCTTCAAGAAGCCTGGAGAACAATTCCTGGAGACTACTCAAAGAAAAAAGAAAGCTTACCTAAGAGGGTTCAGGCTATGTTGGAGAATGAAGATGGTCACACCAAATACTGACTTTTAACTTGGTTAGAATGGTTTGCACATGTTTCAGTGAATCACTGCACCACTTTCCCATTTTCCTGGCAAAATATAAATATATGAGGACTGGCTCAAGACTTTTGCAAAGTACCGTAGTCGAGCTCTATTTTTTTCCTGATGTATTTTTTCTGTCTCTTTCAGCCTTATTTCTAACATGACTCCTGTGTGCACTCTGTCTCCGCTCACTGTGAGCATTACCCATTTCTCACTCACACACACACACACACACACACACACGCACACACACACACAGTTCAGGGAGTGCATATTAAGCTAGTTGTCAAGGCGACTGTCTCTCAGTTGCCAGGTGTGATTTATATCGCCATGGTGACCCTTGCCTGTTCCCTATTAGAATGTCTCCCTGGTGATGAGAAGGAGCTATACACAGCAGCAGTATCCCAGTTATTGCTGTCTGTTTCCCAGTTCCAGGTGTGACTGGTGTAGTAATGGGTGGCAGCTCTCTCACAGTCCCCAAGTCTGTATGCACCTTGTCCCAACAATAAAAAGCTTTTTCTGGTTCTGTCTTTTAATGCTGTACACTAGGTGATGTTTTTGAATCTGAACATGACAAAGCACAAGAAGTGTGATTTTACAAATGCACTGTATGTTTTTTTTTGGTGTTTTTTTGTCTGCATCTCTGTATTAAAGAAGCCACTGAAACTATAATGAGCTGCAAAGTGCTGCAATCCCTTTCATCTTGCTTTTCTCTCAGACTGAAGGAGCTCTGTGGAACAAATACAGTCATGTTTATCTTTCCTTCCTTATAAAACATTTGCAGAGCTGATTCTTTTGACAAAAAGAGTTATTTTTGGATGGATTTGTCCTGCTCTAAAAATTGCATTTAACACTTTACCACTACTCCTGCACTGGCACAAAAAGTATCTTACACAGATGGAAAGAGCACAGCTGTGAAATTGTGAATACATTTTTCTGAGCGGCACTGCATATAGACTTTATGGATGTAATAAGGAAACTGGAAACCGGGCTCAAGATGAGTCACTTGAATGAAAATCGCACACCTGGTGGACAAGCACAAAAACCATGTTGAACACAAAAAAGCTTGCCTTTCAAACTGCTGAGTAAGTTCAGCCTGTTCTCATTCTCAGTGTGGAAAATACTGACATTCTGTAAAAGTGTCTGGCATCTCGGATACAGGTTTAATGTGTCCTTTGATGTCAGTTCTGTGGTGCACCAGGTGACAACGGTGACACAGGTCTTACTCCCGGCTCCTCATGTAGAAGCTTTGGGCATCACTTTCAAGGCAATAGGTAGTTGTAATCATCCAAGGGCCAGAACCTGATATTTTTCAGTTGATTTTGACTATGACTGGTGAGCAGCTGATCAGATATACCCAATCCTGTGCTGATTATGTAAAAGAGGAAGGACATCCTCTTGCAAATCTAAGGTTTTACGTATCAAGAGAGTGTTAAAAAAAAAAATCTGGTCATTAGCAGGTCTTAAACTTAGGCAAATACAACCTCACATGAACAACAGCACATAATATATTACATCATGTCATTATTTATTTAACAAAAGCTAGGCTAAAATGCAGAAGCAGTGTATGAATAATTAAGCACACCCTTACTGCTTCCATAGGAATCAAGAGCGTAAGTAGCAGCCAGATGCTGTTAATCATTTGCACATGATTAAATGATCATCAGCCAGTGTGATCACCTCTTTAGAAGCAGAAGTTTAAGCAGGTTAGTCTGGAGCATTCAGTTATGTGTTCACACAATGCCAGTGAGGAAAGACCACAACAAAAATAAGCAATTGCTGCTGCCCATCAATCTGGGAAGGGTTAAAACACCATTTCCAAAGAATGTGAAGTCAGTCATTCGACACTGAGAACGATTATTAATAAATGAAAACATTCAAGACAGTTGGCAATCTTTCCAGGAGTGGATGTCCCAGCAAATTCCCCCCAAGATCAGACTGTGCAATGCTCAGAGAAAATCCAAATCTAAAAATCTAAAATATAAAAAGAATATGGCAATGTTGCTTAGATTTGCAAAGTTTTATCAGAACAATCCCACACTGGTCTTGATTGTCCGTTGGACAATGTGGAGATGTTTGGCCATAATGCACAGTGCCACATTTGTTGATTTGGGCTTGTTTTGCAGCCACAGGACTTGGGCACTTCGCAGTCATTGAGCTGACCATGAACTCCTCTGTATACCAAAGTATTCTAGCATCAAATGTGAGGCCATCTATCTCAGAGCTAAAGCTTGCAAAAAGGTATTGATCCCAAGAACAGCAGCAATTTCTACAACAGAATGGCTGACAAAGAGAAGATTCAAGGTGCTGCAAAGGCCCAGTCAATGCCCAGACCTCAATTGTGCACAAACCTCAATAAAGTTAAGCACCATTGTAAAGAAGAGTGGGTCAAAATTCCACCACAATGGCAGGATAGACTGATAAAATCACACAGAAAATGATTATTTGAAGTTACTGCTCCTAAAGGTGGGTCTAGAAGGTATTTCATAAAGTGTAGTTAATGTACTTAGTTTATCCACAAATGGCTTCTCCATTTTGGCTTCATTTTAGTTAAATAAACAATGACACTGTGGAATCTGTTGCATGCTGTTTTAAAGCTGCGGTTAGATTTAAATTATTTTAGTGGGAGTTTAGGAATTTCTTTTATTATGTAATGATATGTAAATAGGGTGTACTTTTTCCAGAAGACTTTAATTATCCTGTGCCACAGCTTGACATCCCAACTGTGATTGTACTGGTCCGTTTCCTACTTGGTAGTATTATGCCATGTAAACATGTAAATTAATAATTAGAATTAGCATAATAACTAGAGCTTAAATTGGCTGAAGTACACTCTGCACAGTCTGTTGCAGGGCTAAAACAAAGAAACAGATAACCATTCACACTCACATTCACACCTACAACTGGTTTGGACTGACCACTTAACCTAACATGCATGTCTTCAGACTGTGGGAGGAAGCCAGAGTATCAGAAGAGAACCCATTCAGTCACAGAGAGAACCTGCAAACTCCACACAGAAAGACCCCAGCTGGCCAGTGAATAAAACCCAGCACCTCCTTACTGTGAGGCAACAACGCTAACCACCGTGCCACTGTGCCACTTGTTAGTAATAATAATAATAATAATAATAATAGTTTTAAATGGCCAAGAGAATTAGAACAGTGCATCTCTAATTTTAACCACTTCCTTTTACTGAACTGCTGCAAATAGTTTGTGGTGAGAGCAGAAGTATAAAGTAAGTGAACCTAAACGACTCAGCAAGAAAAAAAAAGTATGAAACACAAAGCTCCCACACCGCAGTCAGGGATTTTCTCAAATGCAAATTCAACACACTAATGATTAAAATTCTCTCTCTCTTTCTTTTCTAACTTTCCCTCCAAACATTTTCCAAGCACAAAGTAGTGTTGATGTTTGCTGGACATTTGCCGTATTAGACATAATGGCTAAACAACATTGCATTGATTTCATCTGCTGTAGTCTGAGAAAAATCACAACCTGAGAGAGGCACAAAAACTGCTGTGGGTGTTGTGATGAAGATGATGACTTTGACAGCCATTGTGTTCTTGTTGTTAAAGCTGTTATTCTTCATGATTACACCAGCCAACCAACAAAAAAAACAAAAAAAAACATCTTATTGCATCGATTTCTCAACAGAAGTTTTTTTTCTCTCATCAAAAACAGACAAAAATCCAAACAGTGATGTCTGCACATGCTGATGATGTTTTATCAGGCTTTTTTTAAGAAACAGTGCTCATATTGTACATCACAATCATCACTTGTCTAATAATTATGTCTTTTTATTTAGTTTTCTTAATTGAAAAACAGCCAGATAAAATCCGTTCAGTGATGCTGCAGGCTGGACAACCTGTGTATTATCACGCACACACACACACACACACACACACACACACACACACACACACACAGAGAGTCAAAAGGAGTAAAGTCATTCTCATACATCCTTTGGTATCCATGACTACGGGGTGCCAGTTTGGCATTTATAAATTCTTCATTAGCTCATCAGTGCGTGAATATGTGTGTGTGTGTGTATATGCACGTGTTATACACTCACACACGCGCTCGCACACACATGGACACACCTGTCGCTGTGTTTGAGAACAGCTGCTGAGGTGTGGATATCCCCTGATCTGTCAAGATGCCTCAGCTGATGGTGTGAGAACGAGAGAGAGGATGAGCGAGGCACAGCAAATAGGAAGGGGGAGGATGAGGAAAGCTGGTGAAGAGGTGTTAGGAAGGGAAAGAAGAAACGAAACAGGGGGTGGACAGAAGGGGGAAGAGACAAAGAAAAGTAGAAGCAGAGAAGACTGATCAAAAGAACAACACAGGGAATGACTAATTGGGGAGCCAGGGAGGTGAGGGTAAAGGTGGAAAATGTAAAACTACAGAAAGAAGGAGAAAAAGAAGTGAAAAAGGTCAAGAAAAGTTGCATTGTTTGAATTTTTAAGTGTCATTATTCACTTAAATCCCTCTTCCTTCTTCATACTGTGTCTAAATTTTTAGTAAGAAACAAACATGAACATCCAGAATGCTTGTTTTGTGTAAAACACCATCAGCAGTTAAACAAGTGTGGTCAAGTGGGTTCGGGTGAGTTCTCTTATGAGCGAGTCTTTTAAATTTAAATTACATTTCTTGTGGTATGCCAGCTGTGGTCAGCATTAAATCTTACTTCAGCTTATAATTGTAGTTGCTGATCTGGATCATCCTGCTGGAAACAGCAGTGTGTAAGTGCTACATTTAGATTCCCTTTTGCTGAGGATGTCTTGTTTTAGGGCCTGCCTGAGCAAAGCTGAAAAATTAGTCCATGCATTTGTCTTTCCTTATTTTCCCATTTTCCTAAACGCTTCCTGAAAAGCCTTCAGGTGATCCAAAGTGCAGCATTAAGAGTACTAACAGGTAGTAGAAAGAAAGCTCATACTTCTCCTAAATTAGCTTCTCTTCACTGCCTCCCTGTTAAATCCACAATTAAATTACAGTGTTACAGAATAATACTGTTTTAATCCAAGATCAAGCATGCCTCTGAGGTCAGTTTACATTCATCTGCTGGCCAGCATTATTATTATTTTTTTCAAATGAGGATATATACTGAGTCGTGGCAAAAGTTGAACCAGGTTCACCTTGTTTTGTGATATCTACTGCAGCCCTCAGTGTTGGGACCTTTGCTGTGACAGAGTTGATGTTTTTTCAAGTTAATTAGGAGCTGCATTTTTCCAGGCAGATAGGGCTGAATTTAAAGCAATAGTTTGACATTTTGGCAAATATACTCAATTTTCATGTACAATGCAAAGAGCCTAACCAAGACAAGTTCTGCAAATTAACTGTGGCCAGAAGTCCTTTATGGCACTTTAAAAAAAATATATCAATGCTTATATTTCCATGCGAGAAAATATACAAACCCTGTTTCCAGAAAATTTGGGGTATTTTCCAAAATGAAAAGACCAAAAATTTGTGATACTTTAATTAATGTAAAGGTTTATTTAATTGGCAAAAGTATAAAGAAGATTTACTGGCTGACTGAACTGTATTTTGTAAAATACAATATATGAATTTAGAATTTGATGGCAACAACATGCTCAACAAAATTTGGGACAGAGTTAAAATAAGATTAAAAAGTGCACAGAATATTCAAGTAACACCAATTTGGAAGACTCCACGTTAAGTAGGCTGATTGGTAGCATGTGAGGTATCATTATCGAATATAAAAGTAGCATCCATCAAGGGCTCAGTCTTTGCAGGTAAGGATGGATCGTGGCTCACTCCTTTGTGCCAAAATTTGTGAGAGAATTGTTAGTCAGTTCAAAAGGAATATTTCTCAACACAAGAGAATTTAGGTTTTTCAGCATCTATAATGCATAATATTGTGAAAAGATTCATAGAATTTAGAGACATCTCAGTGTGCAAAGGGCAAGGCTGGAACCCACTAAATGAGTGAAAGTGATCTTTGAGCCCACAGGTGAAACTGCCTAAAAAAACTGTAATGCTACTGTGACAGTTATACAATGCCTATAAAAAGTATTCATACCCCCCTTGGATGTTTCACCCTTTTAGTACTTTAATAAAGTAAATCATGGTCAATATAATTTGGCTTTTTGACAAGAATTTACAAAAAAATCTTTTTTCACATCAAAGTGAAAACAGAGTTTTACAAACTAATCTCAATTAATTGAAAATATATGGTGTAAAATAAACGTTTGCATAAATATTCATCCCCTCTAGGTAAGTCACAGCACTGAGTCTGTTTCAGGACATTCTGGACATTGCAATTTTTCCCTATTCTTCCCTGAAAAACAGTTCAAATTCTTTCAGCTTACTCGAGGATCGGGCGTAAACAGCTCTTTTCAAGTCCAGCCACAAATTGTCGATGGGACTGGGATCTGGGCTTTGACTTGGCCAATCCAGAACATTCACCTTGTTGTCTTTGAACCGTTTCTGTGTATCTTTTGCTTGGGGTCGTTGTCTTGCTGGAAAATAAATTTTCTCCCAAGCCGTAGTTCTCTTGCAGACTGAGTCAGATTATCCTCCAGGATTTGGCAATTTTTTTCTGGATTTATGTTCCCCTCTACCTTTACAAGCCTTCTGGGACCTGCTGCTGAGAAGCATCCACAGAGCATGATGCTGCCACCACCATGCTTCATGGTGGAGATGGTGTGTTTGTGGTGATGTGCAGTGTTTGGTGTTTGCCCCACATAGCATCTAGTCTTAGGGCCAAAAAACAACATTTTTATCTCATCATACCAAAGGACCTTCTTCCAATTGCCCTTGGAGTCTCCCACATGCCTTTGGGCAAATTCCAGAAGCTTTTTTCGACGGTAACTTTCTCTTTGCCACTCTCACATACAGCTTCGACTGGTGAAGAACCTAGGCAACAGTTGTATGTACAGTCTCTCCCATCTGAACCACTGAAGCTTTTAACTCTTTCAGAATGGTCGTAGGTGTCATGGTGGCCTCCCTCCCTACTCTTCTTTTTGCTCATTCACTCAGTTTGTGAGGATGGCCAGCTCTGTGTAGGCAGATTTAGACAAGTGCCATACTCCTCCCATTTTTTGATGATGGATTTGACTGAACTCTGTGGGATGTCCAGTGAGTTGGAATTCTTTTTGTAGCCATCTCCTGACTTATACTTTCAAAGATCTTTTCTCTGAGTTGCTTGGAGGGTTCTTTTGTCCTCATGTTGCAATTGTAGCAGGAATACTAATGAACCACACACTGGACCTCCCACACACAGGTGTTTTTATACTACAGTCACTTGACACACATCAGCTGCACTCAGGTGAACTCCATTTCACTAACTGTGACACTGTTGGATGGATAGCTGGACCTCTTTTGAATTAGGTCAGGTCCCTTAAAGGGGGTGAATATTTATGCAAACATTAAATTTAACTGATATATTTTATTTAATTGACATTAGTTTATAAAACTCTGTTTTCACTTTGACATGACAGAAGCTTTTTTGCAAATTCTTGTCAAAAAAGTTAAATTATACTGACCATGGTTTCATTTGTCAAAGCAATTAAAGGATGAAACATCCAAGGGGGTGAGTACTTTTTATGGGCATTGTACTATAGCTACTAATCACTAACATAAACCAAAAAAATAATACTAGATTTTTCCTCACTAAAACTAGAGCACATATTTCTTGGCTGAGCTGTTAGTATAGCAATTTTATTACAGATAATTCCATAATGCTTTAAAAGGCACCAGCACCACACACATGATCTGGAGGTCCAGTTTAGTGACTTGAATTGCCAAAGGTGAAGCCCCAGTACATAGTGGTGGCATACATGTCACTCAAAGCAGCCAAACACCTACAGATGACAATTACTTTAAACCTTAAAAAATGTAAATGTACATTACTGTGCAACAGTCTTAAGCCACCCCTCATTTATTCATATTTTGCTAGGGAAATGGGTACAATTATTTTTTAAAATGTGCCAACATAAATGGAAATATTGGAAAAAAAACAGTGATTGTACAATTCTAAGGAGTTTATGAGTCAGTATTTCTTATGACCACCTTTTATTCTTCAACACAGCCTGAACTCTCTTAAAATGGCTTTCTGTCATTTCTTTAAGTAGTCTTCAGGAATCGTTCTCTAGGCTTCTCCCAGAAAAATTCAGATGCTTTCTGGATTACATCACGTTGTGGATCAAAATCTGATGGTATTTTTCTACCTTCATAATTCCATCAATTTTCACATTATCCGCAACGCTACTGGCTGAAATGCAGCCCCAAACTATGACAGAACCTCCACCATGTTTAGTGGGTGGCTGTAGACACTCACTGTTGTACCTCTCTCCTGACTTCCTCCATCTATACTGATGACAATTTGAACCAAAAGTCTCACATTTGGATTTATCACTCCGTGAGACCTGTTGCCGCTAATGTTCAGACCAATTTTTTTTGTATAATTTGGCATATCTCAGCCCTTTCTCTCTGTTTCCTTTCACTAAGAATGGCTTCTTAATAGCGACCCTCAACCATTTCTGATGAGGCTTTAGCTAACAGTAGATGGCTCAGCTGAAGGGCCACATGCGTCTCTCAGGTCCTGTGTTGGGTCTTTCCTGGTTTCTTCCTATTCCTTAGGGAGATGACTTTCGAAAATACTATTTTGTTGTCAAACTGCATGATTTTTGGCATCTTCATAGATTCAACTAAAGAAATGAGAACAAAAAATGTGTTTTTGTGAGAGGCTGCTAGCAACAAAGTGCCTAAAGATACATATTAAATTTGATTCTTTGCTAAGTTTTCTGTTTTGTGTTGACACAGCACTGTTTCATTCCTTGTGTTGTGTTCCTTTTTTATGCTTGAATGATTCATAGGTCAGTGTTAAGATGTTCAGTGGCTCAAAAAAATTCCTCTGAGTTAAAATGAGTCAAAAAGCAGCCAATGTCCAAAGAAAACCCCTGAAACAAACTTCAGAAAGCCTGGAAAACAATTAAACAAAACCACATTTAAGTCTTTTTTCAAGTTTATATATAGAAATAAGGTGTGGTTCAATTCTTTTGCACAGTGATGTAAATGAGTTATGTAAAAATTATAAAAGCAGGCTTGTATGTCAACGTGTAAACATGTTTTTCTGTTCTAAATTTGGGCGTTTTAATATGAGAGTTATTATCATGCCAGCATAAAGTGATCATTAAAGGACTTGGAGTTTTTGGCTTCGTTTCTCAGCCCCAGTGTTACTGCTTGATGGTGTTGAGGTTTTTAAGAATGTAGTTTTTGTATTTCATAAAGTTTACCTTTATGTGTAAAATTTATTCCCAAATGTGACAAATTAAAAACGATTTTCAGTCAACAGTTGCAACACTTAATAATATGGTGTCAGTGGTGCTCTGTTAAAGAGCCAGCACCTTCCTGAGATCTTGCTGTGTTTGTTGCTTTCATGTAAACATGTCTGTTTCTCTCTGCAGGACTCAGTTCTATTTATAGAGCAGCACAAATCTGGTTTTGATCGACCTGCAGAAGTGGAGTTTGAAGACTACTCCCAGGGAATTAAACCAGCAACCTCAGAGTCCAGCCTCAACCCGCCAAAAGTGCGCAACCTGCTCTGGCCGTTCAGCAAGAAAAACAAGGTGAACTTGCACACTAGATAAAAAAGTGAAGACAAACTATTCAATGCCTCTCCCCTTCTGGAACCCATCCTCTCTAATGTGGACTAACATGTTATTATCAGACTAAAATTATCCAGACATATAAAAAACAATCATGGCTCTTAAAATGATTGGGTTGATGTGTTAGTCTTTCCAAAAGCTTTTAATGACGCATTCTCATCAAAATGTAACATAAAATTCGGTTTTGGTTGAGTTTTTGCTCTTATTATTCCAAACAGTACTTATTTTATTCTGTTGGATAGTTTTTTAATGGTGTATGTAGGTAAAGGTTAACCTCTGAAACTGCGATAAAAGATCGTTTTTGGTGCAGACAAATTGGACTTCTGCTAGCAGAGAAAGCACAGGTGGAGTGAATGATGGCTCATTTCCATTAGGTGTCCCAGTGAGCCGTTGCATTGCTCAAAAGCAGGGCCTCCCCAAACTGGAATGCAGCCATCAATAAAACACCTGCGGTTTCCCTACTGCGACAAGTCGAGCTGTTTGCTGTGAAAAAGGTCCATTATCCAGCAGACAGAGATCTGACAGCGTCGAGGACTGGCTTTATTCTGTATTTTTCCTTATCCTCAACAAATCCCATGAAAAGCCCATTCGCAGTCCAACATGAGTCCATCTCTCAACACTTTTTAGACAGTTAATCTTTGCACTGAAGTTAATCTCTTAAAACAGAACGCGGCCGGTACCTAAGCCACTGTAGGACTGGCTCCTGTTGACCTTTCTGAAGAAGCGCAAAATGATGCTCTCGCTGTCTCATAACCCTATTTTCAAACAAACACACACACAGCTAACTCAGCTCACATTCCACTCATGTCTTACCCCACCACCCGGTTGCCCTCAGGGGCCAATTCTGATTCCAGTCTGCTGCACAGACATGCCCTGAACATCTTTCTCTCTCTAGCTGTTTATACATATTATTTAAAAAAAAAATCTCTGCACCTCCTTGAGTCTCTCTCTTCTTTTCTTCTATTTTCCTCTCATTACCAGTATTATTTTTATCTTTCTTTTCCCTGCTCCCTGTCTCTCCACCTTGCCTTGTTGGCTTGTCCCCTCTTCAGTTTGCATCTCCTTCTTCCTCTCCCCTGTCCCCTCGTCCACCCGACAGCCTTTCCTCCCTCCCTCTCTCCAAGCTGCAGCCCTCCCCCCTCTCTCTGTGTCTCAGAGAGTTTGATCAAACTGTCAAAGCCGGGATTTCCACCTTAAAGAAATGACGCAAACCTTGTTTGGTGAGTGACGTTCCCATCTTGACCAGCGCTGGTTCAGGTCTGAGCTCCATCCCCTCTTGCTGTTTTGCTCACACCCATATTTTGCAAATGTATTATTCATGCTGTTTCCTCTACATGAGCTGTTGTTGATATTGTATCAGTGCTTCCCACGCGGTGTGTTTTACATGTACCTGTCTCTTACTGATTCTCCATTTCTCTCTGTCTAGATAACACAAGCTGAAAAGCACATGGTAACACTTATTATCATTACATAGAGGGTAGAGCTGGATACCTTGATGTGGTGCTGGATTCTTTTCAAGGGGAAGTGATATATAAGGAGTAACTTTCACACTGGATAATGCTGCACTGACCTCTGTGGGTAAAAAGCATGGACGTATTAAGGGAGCTGGATGCAGAGCCGCTGTTCTGCCTTGTAGCCAAGTTACCCCAGTGGCCACTCACAGTTGTGCAATTAAAATTTCCCTGAGACCGTAAAAGCTTTTTCACCCCATAGACCACCATAATAAAAAAAATGAAAAACTGTTGAGTTATATTCTTCTGTAAACAAGGTTGGCATTTATTTGTGAAACTATAACACTAATTTACCATTTAGTTCCTTATTTTCAACCATGTAGCTGTTCATTTGACTTGCTCATCACAACTTTGGGGTGTATCTGCTCCTATTTGGCCAGTTCTGGCCCCACTTTCTCGCTGTTATCTGCAGTTCAGCAAGCATTCAGTACCTTCGGCCCCCAAAAACAAGGCTATTTACTCCCTGCTTGGCTGCTGAGTCCAGTCTCAGCCAGGCAGCTGCTCCCAGTCACGTCAGTCAGAGAATGAATGAGTGTCAGTTGAGTGACTAGCTGTGGCTCTCCTCACTCTGACTGTCAGTCACTACTTTCAGGAGGATGTCGTAAGGCATTATTATTTTAAATACTAGGCCCGAATATAATTTATATTTTATTCTCTACTGAGAAAAAAATGGACTATAACAGTTATATTGCAGGAAATAAATATGCTACCACCAGGATCCCAGCCCAGTAACTGTTTGATTAGGACTACTTCTCTTTTATACAGTCATATGTGTATGTGAAGTACAGAGAAGAGGACAGGAAAGGTGCTGTTAGTGCAGTACAGATAGAGCACAGCTTTCAAAATGTTTATCATTGACTGTGGGAAAGAAAGTTTTGTCTCACTTGTGTGTTAATGCTCAACCAGCCAGAGTCCTCTGCACTCCTAAACCCACAGAGTGTAATTTTATACAAATTAATATAAATACGTTATAATTGTATGATTATGTAAATGTTCTGTTGTTTTAAAATTAAGACACTGGTAAAAAAATGAAATAAAGAAGTGCCACAGTAAACAGCTACGTAAAGCTCCGGGCTGCAGCATTTGAGTTCAGCTTGAAGTGAGATTGGTGTCCTTGGGACCACCTCACATCAGTTTAATAACACATTTCTCAGTTTTATTATTATTTCCAAAGCCTGCGATGCTGGAATGGCTGTATTATTGCCAATACTCTGTACATTTAGTCCTGTATCTGTTTTTAAAGATACGGTTTTAATGACTCAGTGTTATTTGTTTCCCCTGACAGATTTAAATTTGAAAAGCATGTCATTCTGTATAAAACAGTGAGCCAGTAACATGTGGATACCCATCCTTTTCCACAGTTGCTTGTGTGTGTAAATTTTTTAGATTTAGCTTTTTTTAATAGCATTTTTATACAAGTACAGTTAAGTCCATAAGTTCTGGGACAGTGTCACTTTGTTGTTTTTGGTTTTTTTGCCTCTGTACTCTACCACAGTTGATTTTAAACCAAGCAGTCAAAATGTGATTGAAGTGCAAACGTTCAGCTTTAATTTAAGGGGTGTGGCAGAATTTGGATGACCTGTTTAAGAATTAAAGCCAATTTTATAATTAGTCTCCATTTCAAGTGTATCAAAATTAATAGGACAAAAGACTGACAAGCGGTTTGATGGCCAGGTGAGACCTGTTTCCTCATTATTTTATGACAAACTAAGCAGATAAAAGGTCTGGACTTGATTCCAAGTGTTGCACTTGCCTTTGGTAACTGCTCACAGAAACGCTCATTATGAAGGTCCAAAGAGACATCAGTGCATTTGAAGGAGGCCATCATTTATCAGAGAGAGCAAAAACTTTGGAAGTGTACACATCAGCAATCTGGCACATTCCTAAAAAGAAGGAACACACTGGCCAGCTTAGCCACACCAAAAAGCCTGGAAGACCACAGATGACAACTAAAGTGGATGATTGCAGAATTCTTTTCTTTGTTAAGAAAACCCCTTTAAAAGTTCAAAAGCGTGGAGAAGAAAAGGAACAACTCATGATCTGAAGCTACCACACCATCTGTCAAATGTGGTAGAGGCAATGTTATGGCATGGGCATGTATGGCTGCCAGTGGAACCAGGCCACTAGTGTTTAATAATGGTGTGGCTGCTGATAGAAGGAACAGGATGAATTCTGAAATCTGCAGAACTGTGCTCTTTGGTCAGATTCAGCCATTTGCTGCAAAACTGACTGGGTGGTGCTTTATAGTACAAATGGATAATGACTCATACTGCAAAAGCAACCCAAGAGTTTTTTGAGTCAAAGAAACGGGATGTTCTTCAATGTCCAAGCCAGTCTCCTGATCGTAACCCAACAGAGCAGCTTTTTAGTTACTGAAGAAAATCTGAAGGCAGGGAGACCTGCAGACACGCAGCATCAGAAGGCAGCTGCAGTAAAAGCCTGGCAGAGCATTGCAAGGGAAGGAAACACAGCATTCGGTGATGGCCATGGGTTTTATACTTCAGGCTGTCACTGACTGCAAAGGATTTCTATCCAAGTATTTAAATCAGTCCTTGTATTTAAGGTGATGTCAGTTTATCCCTGTAGAGTAGTGGTTTACACATTTGTCTTACAAACAAAAGACCCCTGTTTCGATTCCAGGTGGGGGATGCAAGCCTCCTCTCACCATGGAGAGCTGTGTCAGGAAGGGCATTCGGCATAAAATCTCTGCCAAATTACCAATATGGATTAATCCGTTGTGGTGACCGCTTGGGGAGAATAAAAGGGAGCAGCTGAAGGTACTGCTACTTTGTCCCATTACTTTTGAGCCTGTGAAGATGGGGTACTTTATATAAAATTAGCTGCCATTCCTAAACAGTTGATGCGGTTCTTGAATTAAATCTAAAAATCTACACTTCAGTCATATTTTGACTACTTGAATTAAAATCCACTTTGGTTCTGTTTGGTTCCCAAAATTACAAAAAATGTATTATTGTCCCAAACCTTATGGACCTGATTGTATTTGTATCAGCATCAGTATCGGTATCAGCAAAACCAGCATGTGTCAGTAGGTACCCAGTCTGAAAGGAAAGAAGTGTTTATTGCATGTCGCCAACACTGATCCCACCTGTAACCACATCTGGGTGTGGTCTGTTAAAAAAGGCCGGTAGTCACCACTAGTTCGCAGTGCAAGCAGGATTCCCTGTGTGGGCGCAGTTACTCTTTAAGTCACCAAATAAAATGTTGTTATCTCATGGGATGATGAACTATTTTTTTTATTCAGGAGGTATTCTGAGCTTTCTCTGTGTGATGGCATGCATACATGTAACATTTAAGTTGATAACAGACTCATACACTTATTTTTTATTTATTTATTTTTACAATTTTTATGGTATAATTTACAAGCAAATGACATTAGAGCGTGATCATCCAAACCAGAAAATAGCTCAAAGTCACCATGTACACAGCTATTATAGAAAATGCTGAAGAAATCAAATCTATTCAGTATTTATGTACTTTGGAAAGCAGTTGTAAATAAAAAAGAATACACTATTTCTTAATAGTCAATCGAAATCTCGTTATCTGGAGCTCCAACAGATTTTAAGGACCCTCCACATATATTATCACTCGATGGCTGCTTTCCTTTTTCTCTGGGATCCAACTGTTAAAGTATCTTGATTGAGTTTAGGTCTGGTGATTGTTGAAGTCATTTCATCAGTTGGTTTGAACTACCACACTTTATACTGTACTTTGGCATGACTGTGGTGTTCAAAACCCAAATGTCATTGTAAAAAAAACCCCAGCAACATCTCTTTCCATAGATCTAGAAAGTATCTGTCCTACCTTCTATGAATAATCTACAGAAAATGCTGCGTGAGCAGTTTACCAGGAAATGCTGTCTGCCGAAGAAATGGTTTCTATATTAAGGACTGATATTCTGGTGCAACTTTCTTTGACCTTCAAGTTTCTCTGGAGAGCCATAAACTGGCTCATACTCAGCTTAAAATGTTTTAAGTCTGCTTTTTCTCAGTCTGCACCAGAAATGCTGCAAAGTTTATAATAAAAAGAGACCCGGACTTAAAACTTCCCCTTAGTTACTTTGATTAAATTGATTTCACGATCTAAATGCAAAAATGTATTCTAATGCAAAATGCAAATGAATCTAAGTCCTTGCTGTCAGAGTGAAACACCAGCTGGTCTGGGTTCAGAAGTAAGGATTTAAAAAAATAAAGCTGACCTTAAAACCTATTAAAAATAGATTTGTTTCAATCAGGACCTTCATTTAAAATTATAATATGTTTTTTAGTTTGTATGTGTGGCTGCATCTCATCCTATTACACTCGATTGCTGTCACTCTAAAACGTACTATATATTACTTAAATGTATACTGGTATGGCATCACAAGAGAAAGCCTCGCTTGTTTGCTCTGTCTTTAAGTTATTCATACAGCATAGTCCAGTCCAAGTGATTGTAGAGCTAAAATTTAGTGGGTTTCTGCCATAAATATGTCTCTTTCTGTAAGGTTTCCTTGACTAACAAGCTGTTTTTGCTGTATTAACCTGTCAGCGTCTGTGAAAATGTCTAATTAGCTGTGGGAAGGACTGAGACATGTGGTGGTGAGCATTTGTATGGTTGTTGTGTGCTTGGTGCTCAGGAGATTTAACTGTTTGCATGTGCATTTGTTATTTTGTGTGTGTGTGTGTGTGTGTGTGTGTTTGTGTAGCAGCCTGCTGCAGAAGATTTCTCTCATCTTCCTCCGGAGCAAAGGAAGAAGAGGCTGCAGGCGAAGATTGACGATATCACCAAAGAGCTGCAGAAAACCCAGGACCAAAGGTGAGAGCATCACCAAGGATATCACAGTCATCTCTGAAAAAATGCTTTTGACTGTGACAGACAGCCAAAGCAAGTGTGAGCTCTTTTGTGCATGCACTAACTTTGAAATGAAACACAGCTGCCCAAGGCTGTTTCTCCCACACATGTTTCTTGTTTAAGCCAGAATAACAGCAAATGTACAAGGGAGATAGAAATGCAAAATCATAATTTCTTATTTTGCCCAATAGTGTGCTTCCATTTTTGTGGCAGTTTTAGAAAGTTTTTTCTTCCTGTTTGAACATTACACTGCATAGTGATCAATTCAGGTCCATATGGAAATGAATGTAGCAGTTTTGTATGGAAAAGCCCCACTGAACACCTCTGCAGTGACTTAAAACAGCAGTTTGGCAAGTCTCAGCTTATCATGTGTACCCGTCCTCCCCAGTCTTATCAGTAGTGTAGCACAAAAAGATAGACTTCGTAAATCAGCACTCACATCGCAAAATTATAACACTTTTCTCTTTTTGTTTGACCTCAGCGAGGCACTGGAGAAGATGAAGGATGTGTATGTGCAGAATCCACAGATGGGGGACCCCACCAGTCTGGAACCTCAGATCACAGAAACTGCCCAGGACATGGGTCGCCTGAGGGGAGAGCTCGCCAAATATGAGGTTATCACACACACAGACACCCGCAAGCTACTACTGTAGGGCATCTGGGCATTTTTCAAAAACTTCTTATGTCTTCTGCTGGTTCCTAACAGACGTGGCTGTCAGAAGCAGTGGGAGGAGAGGAATCTTCCAACACAGTCGTCAACAACAACACTCAGTATGGGTGAGACCTGCATTTAGAGGAATTCTTGATCATTTTAAGAAATGTATAAGATTATGCCTCTTCACTTCTGTGCAGTAAATATAAACCCACTGTTGGCAGCTGCTTATCTTACCTTAGCATAAATAGCAGACGCAGTGACACTCTGATTTTTTTAAAATTATTACGACGTCAACAGACTACACTGACTGTGGGGTAGACAGTTATGTTTATTTTTATTTATTAGGCTACATCATCAACAAATTTCAGTAAATGTAGTGATTCAGTAGATGAACGAAAATCTCAAATAAAAGCTCAGCGTGTGTGGGGATTTAGTGGCATCTATTGGTGGGAATACAGATTGCAACAGTTGAATACCTGTCCTCGCCCTCCTTCCTATCCAAATGTGTCAGGGAACCATTTGGTCGTCTTACACGACCACATCCACAAGTATCCAAACTGACTGTGGGATCGTATACTTTTCTGTCAGGTCTGCTGGTACCGCTGTTGAAATTGGTGAAAAATGCACATTTTTAGCCACATTTCTGTAATTAATTAGTCCAATCTGGATGAAACAAAAAACCAAATTGATGGTGGGATCATATACTTTAATGGTGACAGCAAGTCACCACTGCCGCTGCCACCACTGCTGCAAATCCTTTATGCTAGTGCAATAACATAAAAAGGTATTTGGTGCAGGATTTTTTTGGCTCAGTAACAGACCTCTATGAAACATTTTGAAAATACGGATTTGCCACCAGTTGAACATTTCTGTATTTTTCTTTTTACATTTTTAGCCATATCTCTGTAACCATTCATCCAATCAGTGCGAAATGAAAACGTAACTGAGTGTGGGATCATGTTCAACTTTGCTGCTGTGTATGTCTTTTCTTAATCATCAGTTCAGTTCAACTCCGTTTTATTTATATAGCGCTAATTCACAACAAAAGTCGCCTCAAGGCACATTACACTGTAAGGTAAAGATCCTACAGTGTTAGAGAGAAAACCCCAACAATCAGACGATACTCTATGAGCGAGCACTCGGTGACTGTGGGAAGGAAGAACTTAGTAAGAGACCACCAGCAGAACCAGGCTCAGGGAAGGGCAGCCATGACCATTCAGTTTGCACTAAAAATACACAACAAATTGGCCATGGTATCTAGCCACCATCATGTTAAGCATTTATGAAGAAACTGGAGTTTTTTGGGGATATACCTTCAGTGGTTGCACGGCAACTGCGGGGAGCTGGTTATCATTTAATTCAGTTATTTCCAAAGTGTTGGCTGTAACAGGTCATTCATAAATACCTTTTTTTAATTCACTTAGCTGAAATTTTTATATAATATTAAATATTTAAAGACATTTGAATATATAATTTTAAAAGTCACACTTTTAAACTTTAATACAACTTAATTCTATATGGTAAGCTTGCAAGATAACATGCACTTTCACAGGATTTTACCCTTGGTTTAATTCTTATATAGTCTGTAGGATAAAATCCTTTGGGATCCTTTGCTAAATCAAACAGATTTTTCTATAAAAATGTCTTTTGCAATCCTGAAAGTCTTTTTATTTGAGTTTTGTAATATAGTTTTAAAATGCCACAAAATATTTACATTTTAAAATGAAACTGTACTAATGAAACAACATGTGGTTACAAAATTACTTAGTGTTAATCTTTTTTTGATCTGATTATTTTTGTTATCCTGAGCTCATGTCATTAGGTGGAAACAACTGAATTTGCAAATTAAAGCAGATGATGGATTACAAGTTCAGCAGCTAAAACGTCAGGAGGGCAAAAAGAATGACTAAACACAGGAACTCCTTCATTTATTGCGTCTGTGATGATCACAGTTGTGACTAAACATTTGGGAAGTCTGAAGTTTGGGAATGGTGGATTTAAGTACCTAGTGTAATATTTTTTGTTGTGGAACTTTTTTCCCCTCAAATACACCACAATGCCCCTCCTTCAGGACTGTTTACCATAATTTCCCTTTAAAGTAGAACAGCTTGCTAGAATAGCAGCCTACTGCTGACATTACCAACTCCACCTGAAGCTGGGGTTCAGGCTCCAGTTTTAGATAGTTTCGCTGTCTCTGATTCCACGCTGAGCTAATTGGCTGCAGCTTAATATTTGCCATTTCGATATGACATTGGTATCAGTTATTTCATCTGACTCTCTGTTTATTAAATGTGAAAGTTTAAAGTGAAACACACTGAGTAAATTATATGTCTTGATCTTTTTCTGGGTTGAGTATCTCCAGCGTTGTAACAACTGACCCGTCTCAGACCATCTACTCAGAGTTTGATGAAGAATTCGATGACATGGAAACCCCTATTGGCCAGTGTATGGCTCTGTACAACTTTGAAGGTGAATTTTATGAATCATACTCAACTTGCTCATAAATGCATCTCCATTTAGCCTTTTATACATCTCTTACTTATGTGTTTATGTGCAGGCAACAGCGAGGGCACTATTTCCATTATGGAGGGAGAGCTGTTGAGTATAATGGAGGAGGATAAAGGTGACGGATGGATGAGAGTCCTTAAAGCCAATGGAGAGGAGGGCTATATACCTTCATCCTATGTCAAACAGGCATCCTAAATTCCGTCACAGAGCTTGTGCTGGAAATTAACGGCCAAAGGTGACTACAAAGTCATTCAAGATAATTATAGCTGCTCTCTACAACTTTTATCTCAGCCAGTGACGTGTATGGAGAGATGAAAGTGAGTGATTATAAAGCTTGTTATCAAGGCTGATTGCTATATCATACACTCCATCTCTGCTCACGGTGGCAGACATTGTCTCTAAATGCAGACATTTGAAACTTTCTTTTATAGCTTTCAGCTCTTTTAAAACTGAAAAAAACAACTTTTGAATGTATGCCTGAACTTTTTGTCACAGTGTGAAGTGACAACTCCTGTAACATATTCACCTAGATTTTTTATGGCAATACCTATATCCACCCACTTGACTTTCCCACTACCAATTTGAATAACCTGCTGAACCTTCTCTTGTTGTAACACCAATGTTTTGTCCACTTCCTTTGTCTTACAGGATAATATGAGGTTTTTAATGTGACATTTTATGACTTTTAACTGGATGAAAACCACTACTCAATAGGGAGTGCACTATACATATATATCTATATATATGTGCGCGCGTGTGTGTGTAATTTCTCAGTGGACAGTGACAGTAAAGGATAGGTTAACTTTTGTTTATGTCTGTCGAAAACAGAACTCAGGGGCCCTAGGAAGGTTAAAATCATTTTTCATGGTGGCTTCACTGACTTGTTAAAGTGATGGGATTCTATTATTCAAACATGGGCCACTTTCATATTATTCTTCCCCATGACTTAATTCAGACACGCCAAAGACAATGACAGCTTGAGCCACAGTATATACAAGATATTTGTCAGGCGTGCAAAAGAGCTGCTCTTTTAGAAATGAGCATTTAAAGTACTGACTTTCCTAAACTGTAATCATATTTTCTCTGCCGCTGACATGTAGAGCACAGTCTCTCTGTCTGTATGTGTCTGTATGGCACTGCCGAGAGACCTGTACCCTGCCTGTCACACACAGGCTCTTAGAGAGAGCTCTCTCTTCTGGATTGGGAATAGTGAGAACGACTGTCTTAATCTCATTGCAAATTAAAAACTGAGTTGCTGAGATAAAAAAAAAAAAAGCATAATGTTAATCCTGTTTAGGGCATTTTCTGGTGAGTCAAGCAGCTCACAAAGAGCCATGCAGTCTCGTTCTGTGCCTGCTGTCATTTAACTTGCCTTTAGAATTGTGCTGCATTAAAAGCGATAGATAAATGTTACAAAGGCCAAGATGGTAACACTGCAGTCGTAACTTGTACAGAAAAGTGACCAGGATGCTCGTTTAGACAGGATGCTAACACACACAGATGCGGTCACATTCATGGAAAGTATCTGAATGGAGCTCATGCAAAAACCTGAGTACTGTGAAAACAGACTTAAAACAATGGGAACTTATCCTTTGTCTTTATATACTATATTTTTTAGTTTCTCTGTGGCAGAGAGAGTTTGAAAGGAGATTGCTTTGGGATGTCTTTTGTGAATTTTAGGCCTGTCAGAAGCAAAGGTAAAGGACTGGCAATAAAGACCAAAGTTTAATGCAATGTAAAACTACAGTTAATTATTTCAGAATTCCTGTGACTCACCTGTGTTTCAACTTGTGGCCTGTGTGCAGCGTCAAAGGCTTTTCACATCCAACTGGCTTTATTATATCTGTGCATTGGTGCAGTCATTTGAACAAGAAAGAATTCACAGGATTCTATGCAGTCCTGTGGAAAACTAAGCACACCCCATGATTCCAGAGGTTGTAGAACCACATTTAGCAGCAATAATTCAAAGTAATGGTTTTCTGCACAATTTTATCAGGCTTGCATATCATCGTGGAGGAATTTTGGCCCACTCTTCTTCAGTGTTGGTTCACTTCATTGAGGTTTGTGTGCATTTATTTATGTGCAGCTCTCTTAAGGTCCCAACACAGTGGCTGGCTTACCTTCTACTTACCCTTTTAGTTCCTGTGGAAGCAGTAAGGGGTGCACTTAGTTTTTCACATGGCTGTATGTGGACTACAGACTGTTACTGTCTTTTCTTCACTTTTGAATTCCAACCGTGCACATTGTTGGTGGTTTCAGCTCTAATGGTCAACTGTTTGCTACTTGGTCATATTCTGCTTTCACATAGTCTACCTTCTTTTCCCTGAACGTTTGCCTGGCTAAATTCTCTGAAACATTTTTTTTTACTTGAAATCCAGATGGCCTGTTGAGCCAAATATCAGAAGAGCCAGTGGCATCAGGGTGTGCTGCAAAGGAAGGAGATGAGAGCTTTGAGACTCATCTCCTCACTGGATCCCAACAGTAATCAAATACTTTTAAAATTTGAATCTGAAATGTTTCAAGAGCTGTCTCTCACTGAGCCACAAGAGGTTTACTGAATTTCCTTCTCTACTGCTCTGTCCTGCACAAGTAAATGTTTTCTCAGCATTTAAAATGTATCATTATATTATTCATTTTTTAAAGAAAATGTCTATATTTACATGTATCATAAAAAAAGAAAAACATTTGTCTTTTCTTATTTCATTACTGTGTTACTTATGATAAATAATGCATTCAAAAGTGACAAAACAAATTAACATTTATTTATGCATTAGAAACAGAAAACTACAGCATCCAGTGTGGGCACCTTACAACACGGATCAAGAATGAGGAACTTGGGCTGGAAGTTTGGTTTTAGTAATGCTGATGGTTGTCCACTGAAATATCAAGTATCAAAAATGTACATTTTGCAAGCATATTCCACTTTTGGGGTCAATTTGTAAAAATTTAATGAAAATGGGAAGTGTAATCCAGTGCGGTCTTTTTCACAGTAAAGGTCTGCCTACACATTCCAATAAAAAAAAAAAGTTGTGTTAACCTGTTGTTTGACAAGCTCAACATTTAGTCACATTTCTGCAAGTACGGGGAAAAAACACTTTTGCTCTTTCTGTTTAATCTCTTTCTTTGCCATCACGACACACAGGCTCAGCTAAAAATCTTTCATTTTTGCTTTTTATGTTCCTCAAGTGAAGAAAGTTTCACCCGCCACCAAGTGAATCGGGGCCCGAGGCTCAAGTTAACGGTTCTGGTTTTTGTGGGGTGATCTCCACAGGTTCCAGTTTATTCGACAGGACACAAAGAATCTTGTCAAACTTTTCATATCGCTCTTTCCTGTCTGCTGCTGCTCCCAGCTGACCCCAGAACAGCCGCAGGGCAAACTCTGTCCGGAAAGCCTCGAGCAGCTCAGGGATTGGTTCCCAGCCTTCTGTTGAAACAGTGTGTCAAACATTTGATCAGATCAGATGCCGCAAAGATGTAAGCTTCACAATGCTCACTGTTTTTGAGTAGAATACTTTATACTTTCCTACATCCTGTCACAGCCAGTGTTTACTTTACCTTACAATGCCCCCCATGCAAAAACTGCTCAATTTAGCCTGTAGCCTGTGGGAGCGATATGTTGCATTCGCTAATTTTCATATTTCACCAAACACACTCTCAATTCATCTAATAAAACTGAAGGAAATAAAAGCAAAATGAATATTCTGCTCACTATATCACTGATGTCAGCTTGGGAGATTCCAGTTCAACATTTTGAGAAAATTCAGCTACTAACAAGGCCTTTATGCAAGTTGTTGTCCAGGAAAACCTTCTCCATTGTAACATCTCACAGCTGCTGTTGCTTTTTCTTAACCTTCTCCAAGACTATTATGTGTCCTTGACTAGATCATGGACTGCTTTGCTTTAGTCTTCTTGCAGCACTGAACCTGTCAGTCCACTATCTTTTTATCTCTGTCACAGAAATTACAGTGACAGCTATATCCATATTTTCTATTTCTTTAGTTTCCTGGCTATACTAATGACATTTTAAACAGGTTATTTAATGTGGATCATTGTACATACCTGTTAGCAGAGAATGTGCATGCTGCTGATAATCTTCGGCGTGCAACGCAGCACTGCGAGCTGACTGGAGGACATCATAGAGGAGCTCACAGCCTCGTTCGCTGTTTTCCACCGGGTCCTCGCCCTCCATCAACATCAGCAGTGGAACCAAGTGTGGCAAGGCTATGGGACCCTGGACTATGGAATCTACAAACAAACACACAGCACTCATCAGACTCAACGAAATGCATTTACTGCTTAAAAATGGGTCTTGACTATCTAGTACTTATTTAACCAGTCTGTAGTAACAGTTTTTTCCTCATAATTTAACTAAATTCACAGGGAAATGGGACGATTTTACACATTAGTGTGTGCTTACAGATTTTAGGGAGTACTGCAGCAAATTTATATTACAGCTCCACATTTGCAAAATTGCAAGTAATGCCAATAATTTTATGTGAAGGTTGTGTGTAATGAAATGGGTATGCTAAACTCAAGTGTTATAAAGTTGAATTCCTTGGTAGATTTCTAGACTTAAGACCAACTAGTAAAACCAGAGTAGTGAATCTCTTAATATCAGCAGAAAGAACAAGATGAATGATGCTGCAGGGTTTTTAGAGTTTCTTAAAGCCTTTAGATAACCATTAATTACTTCAACAGTATGAAGTTATTCTGTTTTCTTATTCTTAGAGCCCACGCATGCTTCTCAATAATGAGGTAAAGTCTGGTTGTGAATAAACTCATAAATTCAAGAGGGCCTATATACTATATGCTCATTTCTAGCTCCATACTTTTATTTTGGGGCTCCACTAGAGTAGCTTCAAATGACTAACACTTGAAAAACTCTTACTCTTATAAAAATATACCTTCAGCTGTTCCCTTGTATTCTCCTTAAGGGGTCACCACAGCGGATTAATCTGCAATGGTAATTTGGCAGAGGTTTTACACCAGATGCCCTCCATGGTGAGAGGGGCTTGCGCCCCCACCTTAAGACGAACCAGGGACCTTTCACTTGTAAGGCAAGCTACTACGCTACAGAGGACACTACTGGACCTTAATGCCACCACCTCAGTTCATCCTCTGCCTGAGAAAAGCTATCTCAACTCCTGCGTCTTTAAAGCCCAATCCCAATACAACCCCAATCCCAAAACAGTTGGGAATATAAATAAAAACACAGTGCAATAACTGGAAATCTAATAAACCAATATCTTAATCACAAAAGAACATAGGAAACATATCAAATGTTGAAAGTGAGACATTATAATACTTTATTGAAAATATTAACTCATCTTGACTTTGATGGCAGCAACACATCTCAAAAATGTTGGGGCAGGGACGCATTTACCGTTGTGTAGCATCCCCTCTTCTTTTAACAACATCTTTTAAACATCTGGGAACTGACGAGACCCGCTGCTGGACCTTTGTTAAAGGAATGTCGTCCCATTCTTGTCTTGTATAGGTTTCCAGTTACTCAACAGTCCTGGGTCTTCTTTGTTGTATTTTGAGTTTCATGATGCGCCAAATGTTTTCAATTGGTGATCTGGCTGCAGGATGAGGCTTAGCATTGACTTGCTGAAATATGCAAGGTCTTCCTTGAAAAAGATGTCTGGACGGGAGCAAATGTTGCGCTAAAACCTGTGTATACCTTTCAGCACTGATGCTGCCTTTAGTCTGTTAATGCCATTACCATAGGTATTAACACACCCCCATAACATTAAAGATGCAGACTTTTAAACTGAGCAGTAGGAAGCCAGAAGGTCCCTCTCCTCTTTAGTCCAGAGGATGCAAAAAGAATTTCAAATTTTCATTCATCGGCCCACAGAAAGGTTTTTCACTTTGCATTTCTGGATTATGTTCACATATGGCTTCTTCTTTGCGTGACCTGCATTTTTGGATGGTACAGCATACTGTGTTCACAGGCAATTATTCCTGGAAGTGTTCCTAAGCCCATACACTGATTTCCATGATAGAATCATGCCTGTTTGCATTGCAGTGCTATTTGAGGGCCCGGAGATCACTTGCTTCCAATATTAGTTTGCATAAAGAAATGTCTCCAGATTCTTGAAATCTCTTGATGATATTATATCCTATAGATGATGGTATATTAAAAGTCTTTGCAATGTTACACTGAGGAACATTATTCTAAAACCACTCCACAATTTTCAGGTTCTGAAACATTGCTGAACCTCTGCCCATCTTTACTTCTGAGAGACTCTGCCTCTCTAGGGTGCACGTTTTGTACCCAATCACATTACTGGCCTGTTACTAATGAACTTAATTAGTTGTAACATGTTCTTCTAGATGCTTTAATGATGGTGCCATGCAAAGACACAGTGGCTTGGCACTCCTCTGGTTTTGTCAGTTTACTTTATATCCCTTGTCTATATATTGCACATACTTCATTAGAGATACAGTATTTGTACATAGTTTGCTTGCTTGCTGTTCCTTGTATAGTATTGTATAATTACCAGAGAGCTGTTACACATTATTTTACTGTTTGTACTGGACAATGACAATAAACTTGTATTCTATTCTCTTCTGCTTCTTTTTCTTACCACTTACTTTTCCAGCTTTTTGTTGCCTTGTCCCAACTTTTTTTGAGACGTGTTGCTGTCACCAAATTCAAGAGGAGCCAGTATTTTTCATGAAATAATAAAAAGTCTCACATTCAACATCTGATATGTTTTCTATGTTCTTTTGTGAATAAAATATTGGTTTATGAGATTTACAATTCATTGCATTGTGTTTTTGGTTATAGTTTATGCAGCATCTAAACTTTTTTGGAACTGGAGTTGCACAGTTAATAAATTGTGTTTAGTTTAGGTATTATATATAAACAAACAAAAATAACATTTATCTAACAGTCTAAACACGTACATTTACTTAAACTGTATCTTTGTAAGATTAATAAGAACAATTAATGTAGCCTCAAGATACAGATATTTCAAAAAGCATTCAACAAAAGTATCTTCCAGATGAATGTAACATGCCTCCTAAACACAATCACTTACCATCTCCCTCATTTAGTGATTTCATGAAGGGTTTGAGTTTCTTCTCAAATAAAACTGCAGTCTCTGTGTGGTTTCTCCTCAGTGCTCGCCATGTCATCTCCAGTCGCACTATCTGCGCGTAGACAAATATTCAGTATATGCAGGAAAACTTAAACCATTTTTCACTTTGTATAATTTTCCATTTGGCAAGCATATCACTGATGTAAATACTCCACCTGAGGCATCTCCAGAGCCTTCATCACGGCTGAGAAGGAGTACAAGTTGTGGGTGTGTTCTTTCAGGGCCTGAGCCAGTAAGATTACTTTGTGCAAAACAGTTGCTCTCTGGTTGACAGTCCCTGTGCAGCCCAGGATGTCCACTGCAACTCCAAGCGCTATTAGATGATGTCTAAAAAATTAATGCTTTGTGTATTAGAGGTGTGCGAGTAGACAGAAAATTGAATGCAGTCAATGGTAAGAGACATTTTTCACTTCTGAATAGTGGCTTCCAGCCACCCAGAGTGCACATAAATACACCAAAGGTTAATGGAATTTTGCAGTGTCCACAGAATTTTAAAAAAGCTGCGTAAAAAGCAGTTAACAGTATATTACTGGATTATCCTTTTACATTTTCAGTGTGTAGCCACAAGATAAACCAAGGACACTGTGTCTGCATGGCTCAACACCACTAAGTGAGAAAGTGTACTTTTTGTGATGTCGAATTGATTTTTAAACATGTAATGTGTAAGTTGCAGGTACCTCTCTAACAAATCCTGTCGTAACTGGTGTCCATGTGGCAGAGTGACAAGCTCCAGACCTGAACCAACTCCCATTAGCCTCTTCTGCTCATCAGTCACCCCGACAATGCGAGCTATCTGTGCCATGATCAATAAAAAGCCAGTCAGGTTCTAGATCCAGTTCATTTAACTACTACTACTTTAACTACTCTCAGATGCTTGCAATGAAGCCTGGTGAGTTAACTGAAAACAAACAAACATCAAAATTTCTTTATGTTTACTGTTTTTCAAATTCCTTAAGATTTAAAATTACTCTGAAATTCAAGAAAGCCTTCAGGTAGTGAAGAATAGGAACAAGGGATACCTGGCAGTCAACACTTAGCATGTGCAAAGCCATGGTTTTGGCATCTGATCGGTTAAAGAGCTCTTTCAGTGCCAGCAGGACGCTGTTCTCCAGAGGTCGGTTGTTGTCTGGTAGGAGCAGGGATTCAAACTGATCCAACTGGAAACATGACCCTGACTCCATCTGTATTGAAGGCAAAGAGATATTACAACTTTGTAACCTTAATATGCTTTTACATAGACTAGTTGTGCAACATTTACTTGTTTTAGCTCTTAATTACTGTGGACACTGAAAACATTCTGAATACGAACTTCATATAGCATATTCAAATACCCAGTCTTTGCAAACTGTGAAATACAATATTACTCTGACACCTGGTGGCAAAAAGGCAGTAAGTCAGTAATTCAACTAACAAGTAAACATGAGGGATATATGCTTACAATCATCCTAAATAGTGTGACTATTAACAAAAGTCAGGGTCCACGTGAACAGACCTCAGGAACATGGAAAACTTCCTCTTATGCTTTGGTTGCATTACAGATGATACAAATCAATTTACTTTCCATTTGATATGACTGTCTACTAGCAGTCTCCTGAAATTGCTCAGGCTAATCAAAGTAAACATCAATTTTGCATTTTTTTCTGCCTTCACTAAATTATTGTTGCATGGCAACATGCAGTGTTTTTGACTGCTGAACATAGACTGCAATTATTTGCTCAGTTAAGAAAAATGTGTCTAGAAAGATTGTGATGTGTTCATAACAGCTTAAAACACCAACAGTCAATTTACCATTAACAAACACCAAGATAATTAGCAAATGGTCACACTCAAGAAAGTACATGGATCAATAAATATCTCTTAATTGTCAAGATTGCTGCAGTCACATTTTCAGACAAACTGTTTCAGCTCTCTGCAACTGAACAAATATTGATATGGAAGTTTGAACTGCTTTGCCTGCAGCAATATGCAGCTTTGTCTAATTTAATGCAGATTTAATAGCACTGTGATGGATTACACAGCTCCAACAATTTAAGGGGTATGCGTTTCATACATCATAAAAAAAAAAAATCAATAGCTGCCTAGGGAGCATTTAAAATCTAAGACTGTACAGGATGTATTTGGAAACAGATCAATCTATGGTTTGTAATTAAGAACCTAATGCTTGCACAAGGTGGCATGACCTTTGACCTCCAGATGGACCCCAGAACCAAAGGAAATGCGACAATTACAACATGTAAAGTAATTATTACTAATACAAACATGCGGTCGTTCAAAATGCCAGTCCTCCACTTCCTCCACTGCCTTCCTCTGGAGCGCTTCGTCAAGTAGCAGCTGTGATGATGCTTCTCTGTTCTGAGCCTCCAAAAAGCCAAAGGAAGTCTCTGTGAGGCGGGCACGACTCTGCCACTTCTCCTCTGCACGCAGTCGGTCCACGTGACCTTTCCGCCGACTCTGTGGCACCTGAACACAACAATAGATGCAACTCTCAACAGAGGATTTACTTGTAGCTTGTACGGCCTTACTCATTTCCCTGAACATAAAAAGCACTGACAGAATAATGACAGAGATGAGCTGCAAGAATTATTTACCTGAATGACCAACTCGTCGTAGAAAGAGGATGGGTCTTCATCCCGATCTGTGGGTGGTGGAGGTACAGCATTGGGGAAAACAGCAGAGACCCTGAGAGGTTTAGGAGGAGCTCTGGGGTGCAGCTGTCCATCTGAACCCCGCAAAGTTACACCACCACCTGCAGGCAAAGAGAGAGGTGCGTATGAGTTTGTATGTTATGTAAACATGTCGTGTGCATCCTTGTCTTTGCGTGTTACCTGGGTGGGAGGGTCGTGTGTGTCGTGGTCGTGGGCTCAGCAGGGGTTCACTGCCTGTGCGAAACACTGGGGAGATGGGGGCAGGGCTGGTGTCCTCAGATTGAGTGTTCTGTGGCACACCTGTATGAGGAATGGTGACAGAGCCAAGGTGAAAAATTAACCTCACAATGTTGTTACAGCTTACTTTCTGTTCCAGTCAGTCATACTTAACTATTACAGTGATACAGTGTGTCGAGAGGACCATTTTTTGTGACGTAATCTTTTGAAGTCTTGATGTGGCTTTTTGGCTATTGTCATGTTGGTTTCTTACTGGATAAAGTGAACAGCTATCTCATTAGAGTTGTTTTTTACTTCAAATGAGAGCTAAATAAGACGAGACCACACCCATATGTCACTCAAAGCAGCAAGATCCCTAATAATTCATAAATGAATGCCTTCATAGACTTTCTAAAGTTTATTCATTCATCTTCTTTCACTTATGCAATTCAGGGCCTATCCCAGCTATCATAGGGCGGAAGGCAGGGTATACTCTGGACAGGTTGCCAGTCTGTCACAGAACCAACACAGAGAGACAGACAACCATTCACACACACATTCACACCTACGGTCAATTTAGAATTGCCAATTAACCTAACCCCCATTACATGTCTTTGGAATGTCAAGGAAGCTGGAGCACCCGGAGAGAACCCACACAAACATGGGGAGAACATGCAAAACTCCACACAGAAGGATCAAACGGCTGTTGAATCTGAGCCCGGACCCTCTTGCCGTGAGGCAACAGTGATAACCACTGCGCCACCGTGCTGCCTGAATTTCTAAAGTGATTTGTAAAAATAAATTCACCTCCATACAGTTATCATGAACAGCTATAGTAACCATTATTTTTGTTTTGGTACCTGGCTGTAAACATGTTCATTCTGCTATCAAATTCAGCGTTTCCAAGATAGGGTCGTCAAGAGTTTGACTCATTCTTGGAGCAATCCTCATGTGGCCACAGAAAAACAGCAGTTTTTGGCACCACCCATTTGGCTTATCTTTCCTTCCCATAGATTGCTTCTTGCTTTTAGCATTGTGTTCTAATTTTAATATCATTGATGCCAACATTGGTATCTTCTTATTCATGTGAATTATAGGGGGTATCTTTACTGATGTTGTTATGGTTTTCTTTATCATTAATGCATAAAATCAAACAGCCTTGATGATTCTACTGGATTCGTTTTTTTTAAGAACTGTGATCAACATATGATGGATGGATGGATGGATGGATGGACATACATGCTGAGTATAAAAAAAAAAATCACTGTTGCAGCAGTCTTGTGGCTTTGCTGTCTCTGTAATTTTTCTGTGTGTGTATCCAACATTAATTTCATTCCCTTTTTTCTGTAGCGTTAATTTTTACAAATAATCACAATTCCAGACTTCCAAAACATAAGCTGTTCCAACATGTGTTGACTCGGCACATTAAAAATGGCAAGAAAAAACAAAGCCCTGAGTATGGGTCCCTCTGGTTTTATGTCTTCTGAATGCTGACAGTTTCCAGCAGCCAGGGCAGAGCTGGACCTCAACACAGCAGCATCCAGAGGATGTTAGAGGTTAATGGTCACCGGCACATATACAATACACCATTTAAGCCACAACACTAAAACCACTGACAGGTGTAGTAAATAACACTAGCTCATTTTAATGCAGTTTTCTGCTGGGAAACATTGTGTCCTGACATCCATCAGGACACATACACTACAGGACCAGAAATATTGACCCACACACAGAAGATTTTATGAGAAGCATTTCCACTGTTCCAGAATCCAGTGGTGGCATGCTTACATCACTCCATGTGATGCTTGGCATTGTGCTTTCTGATGTGAGGCTTGCATGCAGCTGTTCAGCCATGGAAACCTAGGCCATGAAGCTCTTTTTTGTGCTGTTGTTAATACCAGAGGTTTGGAACTCTGCAGTTACTGAGTCAGCAAAATGTTGGCAACTTTTATGCACTATGCATCTCAGCACTCTGCGACACCGCTCAGTAACTTTACATGGTCTGCTACTTTGTTGCTGTGGCTCCTAAACACTTCCACTTTGCAGTAACACTACTTAATTATGTTGGAATATCTAGCAAGGAAGAAATTTTATGAACTCACCTGTTACATCCTATTACAGAAATGCTTGATTATATATAATTGTGTCAATGGGACTGAATGAAACACCTAAATCCAGTGATTACAAGGTGTGGCCCAGCACATCTGACCATACAGTGTACCACCTAAACGCTGCTGCAGATCAAGCAACCTGTCCACTTTATTTTCATGGTTGATGAGTGTGTAGGTTGAATGTATATGATACTGTACCAGTTCTTAGGTTGCTGTCAGACTGTGCAGATTGAAGTGAAGGCCTCCGTCCCACATTCTCCAAGTTAGCAGGCTGACTTCCACTTCTGTCACACATTAAACAATGTTCGGTAACATGTTTATTCGCATCTGTTTGACTAAATTTTGCATTATATTTCTATGCTACAACATATATCTATGTAAATACAATACACTTCACTTCCTCACACCTTAGCAGTGGATTGATGACCTCCAGGGTGTCGGGGTGGGTGGTGCTAAGGCTGCGTCTTTTGTTGTGTTCAGTCTGTTTTTCTCCCCCTGCAACTTTACTACACTTGCTTTTGGACTCTGCGTGTCGCTCGGTGATGACACGCAGAGGAAGTGTCCGTGTGATTGGGTGAAAGATGACAGCGCCTGAAACCTTAGAGATGGGCCGACGATCGCCCACATAGAAACGGATCAGAGCGGGAACATTGTCAAAGCGATCCTCCTCAAACTGGAACAGCTCCCGAGAGTAGCCCTGTCACACAGTTGGAGGCACACATAATGTGTCAAGCAAAGCCTGAAAAGAAATAATCTACACCCCCAAAAAAATATACACCCAAGAGGCTAGAAAAATGGTTATTGCAGCTTGCAGCTTAAAAGAGGCTGGATACATTTCAGTTGCAATAATGATCCAGAATCACAGCAAAATTATTTTTTTAAAAAGAAATACAAACTCCATTGAAGTTCTAAAACTGCTTTTAGTTAAGATAAATTTGCTGGCTATGGACACACATAATATAGACGCACCTTTTTTGGTCGAAGGACAACTCGTATGATTTTAAAGTGCATGGGGCCGTTCTTCCAAAAGCAGCTCAAAACATAGTCACCAGGTGAGGAGCTCGAGTCTCGGACCAGAAAGTCCCCATCCCTTTCAAAAAGAGACTCTGCAACCTAAAGACAAGTCAGCAGGTTAACTATTGTCGACATCATATTGTATATAACTTAGGGCTTTGTGTGGGATGGCCAAAGGATGATGCACTAAAAACAAAAATTCATGATATTTTAATTTACAGGAATCTTCATTTAACTGATAAAACTACGAAAAAAAATTCCAATACTTTTGATTTGGGGACATATTCAAAGAAGGAAACGTGAATATATTGGACAAACAATGTTGAAGATGGAGCTGCCAGGCAGGAGGAAAAGGGGAAGACCAAAGAGAAGGTTCATGGATGTAGTGAAGGAGGACATGCAGAGGGTTGGTGTGACAGAAGAGGACACAGAGGGATAGGGTGAGATGGAGGCAGATGATCTGCTGTGGCAACTCCTAACGGGAGCAGCCGAAAGAAGAAAAAGACACATGTGAAACTTGGTGGCTATAACACACACAGCAAAAATTGGGAGAGAGTCATGTTTATCATTGTGTTGCACCACCTTATCTTTTGATAACACTTTTTAATCATTTTGGATCTAAGGATACTAATACTTGCAGTTTTACACGCGAACATTTTTCCATTTTTGCTTGATGAAACAAAGCAGCTGCTCAACAGTCCGCAGTCGCCGTTTTGTGACTGTCCTCGTAATAATCCACCATACATTTCCAGCAGGTGATAGAGCTGGACTCTGGTAAGTGACAATAGTTTTCTGAAGTACTGCCGAGACCAGGTGGCTATATTTGTCAAAGCAGCATGACGGTTTCTTACGCAGTGTCTGCCTGAAAGCCTGAAGATCACATAATTTTTTTAGTTAAATTAAGTTTCACATGAATTGACACATCAAAGATTTTTGTTTTTATTGTGTTTTGGAAAATCTCACAACTTTTCTGGAGATGGGGGTTTGTTCACAGTTTTACAGTTAAAGAAACAATTAAGCTTCTTGGAACTGCTGTCATTACCTTTCTAGTTGAGAGATCAGACCAATACCACTAGTATAACTCTGTGGCAAATACACTGGGTTAAAGTTAAGATTTTTAGAGGTGCCAAGTGAATGGATACTGTGTGGTGAAGTATGCTGTGAAACTGTGCTGCTTTATAAACACTGATGGGTCTGTTTTTTAGTCTGTCTTCATTTATTTACCTTTATTTAACCAGCAAATGAAACCCTTAAGATTAAGAATTTTTTTCACAAGATAGTCCTGGGCAGCATTGGCCTAGCATGTTTTGGCTGGTGGGAGAAACAACTGATTGCACTGATAGAAATATAAACGTGTTTGGGGCAGGGGTTAGGATGTGAATAGAAACACCTGTCAGAATAACAATGCACAGCACCTCAGACTGAAGCCTCCAAAATTATTTTACATTGGAGTGGAAGCTGGCAAATATAGAGTATGAAACTCACCACTTAGTTTCGATCTTTACACTAAAAACACAGGGAAACAGCGATACTGTCTCCATCCAAAGGTAATAAACTTCACCTTTCAGCAATTAAATATATTATATCCTGTTTTTTATCTGTACAATTAAAAAAAATTGTGAAAACAACAAAACAACATTGTGTGTCAGACTATTTCTTGATCAGAAGTGACCCCCCTGGTGCTTCTCTGGACGTCCGAGAAGCTCAAGATGAGGTCAAATCTCCAGGAAGACATTTTTTTAGCTTTTTGTGAGCCTCGCTCCACACCCTGTTTACAGTCTTCGTGCCAGGCTGAACTAACTGGCTAATAGCTGTAACTTCATGTTATCATTGTACAGACATGAAGGTATTGATCTTCCCTTCTAACTTTTTTCAGGAATAAGCATGTTTTCCCCACAACAGGGGTTCTATTGCATTAATTTGTGTGAATACAGGAAGAATAGTGTGATCTGATGTACACCTCTCGGCTCAGCGGTCCATGGTACCACGCATGGCTTCTTGGGTCCTCAGTGCTAAGTTTCAGCTCTTCCTCCAGCTCCTTCTTCAAGGAGTCCATTTCTCTTCGACCACCAAACACCTACAGCACATACAACAGCAGCCCGGCAGAGACAAGAGTTGCACTGCATGTTTTATTTGCTCACATTTTGTATAAATGAGGATTTAAAGGGAAATATATAGAGAAAAGAGAAGCTATAGTGAGAAAGTGGAAAAACAGAGAGGGCGTTTGCTTAACCTCTTACCTTTAGCTGGCTGAGGTATGTGCTGACACTCCTCCTCTTGCTGAAAAACAAGATTTAAAGTTACTCTACTAAACTCCATAGAGACACAGATGATGGTGCCATTTTTTCTTTTAAACAAAAACAGTACAAGGGTGTAAGGTCCAAGGTCTGGGTCTGCTATTAACACCAAAAAACTGAACCACTTTTAATAGCCTGCCTGATTTTCTTCCTTCCTTCCTCCCTAAGCTTCCACCTTCCTGCCTCTGTATACACAAGGCTCACAGATGAAGAGCTGAGATAACTAATAACAGGATAACTCCCACTGAGCATATTACATATTACCTACTCAATAAAAACTACATCTGTGGCTGCTTCTTTGTGTGAAAAAGATTTAAAACAAATGATGTCTGTCGGGATTGCTTGCGTTCAAACAGTGATGTAAGGGTTACACAAATTTGCCCCTGGACATCACTACTATCCACTAAAACCAATTCCAAATCCTTGCATCAAATCCTATAACTTCAAAAGTAGGGCAAAATTTTAGGTAAAGGAAAAGGTTGTGCTTAAAGGTAAAATGAAAGCTTTATTGCAAACCAGCATGCAGTAAAATAATGGATTCATGATTTTGTGAAAGTTAAAATTCTAACTGAAGTCTAATTCAATGAAAGTTTTGGTTTAACTACAACTGTTGACACAACTGACATATAACTTACTGAAAAGGAAAACTTGTTACCACTGACTTGCAGCAAGGCATAAAACGCCAGTGGATGAATACTAAATCAAGTGTTTTTTGTTTGTTTTTTTACAGATAGGCCCAAAATTTTTTTGGATAATGACAATCTTTTGTAATTTTGTCTCTGTACACCACCACAGTGGATTTTATATCAGTCAAAATGTGATGAAAGTGGAGCCTTTCAGCTTTAATTCATGGTTTTGAACAAAAAGTTGCATTAATTGTGATGAACTATTTAGGAATTACAGCCATTTTTATATATAGTCACCCACTTTCAGATAACTAAAAGTAAAGAAACAACTGAATGACATCAGTTTCATGGCCAGATGAGGCCTTTTTCCTCATTATTCCATGATAAACTAAGCAGCTCTAAGATCTAAAGTTGATTCCGAATGATGAACTTGCATTTGGTGGCTTTTCACTGAAACTCTGAATAGAAGATTTAAAGAAATTTGGATGAAAAAGTTCATTATTGGACTGGAAAAAATAAGAAAAACTCATCACAACATCTAATCAAGTCAAGAGCACTCTCAAGGTGGCAGATCAGACATCGTCAAAGTGAGACTCCTTCATAAATGTACATACAGAGGGTATATAAGAAGGTGCAAACCAGTAGTTAAAGTCAAGAATAGGAAGATCAGATCAGATTTGACAAGAAAACATCTAAAAAACCCTGCCCAGTTCTGAAAAAAAATCTGGACAGATGAAACTAAGATGAACTTGTACCAGAATGATGGGAGGAGAAAAGTATGGTGAAGAAAAGGAACAGCTCATGATCTGAAGCATACCACATCATCTGTCAAACATTTTTGAGGCAATGTTATGGCATGGGCATGTATGACTTCCAGTGGAACCAGGCCACTATTGTTTATTAATGAGGTGACTGCTGATAGAATAAGCAGAATGAATTCTGAAGTGCACATGGCAGTACTCTCTACTCAGATTCCACCAAATGCTGCAAAACTGATTGGACAGCACCTCACAGTGCAAATGGATAGCAACCCAAAGCATACTGCCAAAGTAACGAAAGAGTTTCTGAAGGCAACAAAATGGCAAAGTCAGTCACCTGATCTCAACTCAACAGAGCACGCTTTTCAGTTACCAAAGACAAAATTAAAGTCAGAGAGACCCATAAACAGGTAGCAACTGAAGGCAGCTGCAGGAAAGACCTAGCAGAGCATCTGGAGGGAGGAAACAGCATTTGGTGAAGTCTATGGGGTCTACACTTCAAAATTGTTAATGCAGTTCTTTTTTCAAACCCCTTGAATTAAAGCTGTGTACTTTGATTACATTTTAAAATCCACTGTGGTAGTATACAGAGGCAAAATTACAACAAAATGTGTCATTGCCTCAAAACATATGGACCTGACTGTATTTGGCCAGCCTTAGATGTGTAGTCAAAAACAATATTTGGACTATACCTTAAAAATTCCAAGTAGCTTTTTTAATATTGACTTTCAAGCTTGTTAGAATTGTACAAGCTCTGTTTTTGATTTGTACACTATTTCCATTTATCTTTGCGCATGTTTCAACAATTAATTGTAACTATATCCCATTTTCGAAGCAAAATGTAAAGAAATGAGGGGTGGCTTGGGACTTTTGCACAGTAATCTATTTCTTTTAACTCTGCATTATTATTCTGTGCGGGTATTAGTACTGTAACTACTTTTTGGGGAGTTTTTTAACACGGGCTGACAGACTTTAAGGTACAGCAGTGGCAATGTGCAAAGTTTGCGGTTGACAGTAGAAGAGACCTGACCTCTCTAACAGGGCCCCGCCTGACTCCGCTCACTCTAGTTGCAAGTGGCATGCAGGATTCTGTTTAAACAAACCTAATGACAGTATGAATGCCACTCAACAAACATGAAGAGGAGTTCTGTAAGTGAAAAAAGAGGAAGAGGAGAAAAGACGCAAGACAGTGGTGAGTGGACAGATAATAACAATAAAACATAATCCCAAATAATTAAATGCTACTAGTCTAGCCTTAACTGTGGGGGAGATTTTATTGTCACTTTTTATGAGCATCAGATTATTTCTTTTGCTTAGTTTGATGTTTAACATTAGTACAGAGCAGCCCAGCGTGTCCACCTCTGCTGGCCGTTGACTGAGCCAAGTGTGCAGCCAGAAGTCAGAGTCAGGACACTGTCAGTCTCTTGTTAGTGTAGCTTACAGGCCTAAAGAATGTAGAAACTAGTAATTACAGTATTAACACTTCCGAACTAGTCAACTTGGCCTTGGGCATTGCTACTGTACACATTGTTTTGGTCTCTGCTATTTCTACAGCAAGTTATAGAACACCAAAAATAGAGAGATTTGAGGGGTAAATCTTTTTATCTAAATAGTGAAATTTAGACACAAAGAAACTTGAACAAGTCTGCTCTAAATTACTAAGGTGTATTATTTTAAATTATTGTACCTAGTGGTTTTATGATACTGGAAACTATGTATTTAAGTGGCCAGTGGAGACTCCACCATACAAGTTCTATCTTCTGTATTAGAACATTTGCATTGTCCCAATCAAATGAAACGTAAACAGTAAACCTAAGTCAGGATACGCTTGTTAATCATCAAGGTGTGACAGGGGCTTTAGAGATTCAAAAGTTTAATTTGAGGAACTCTAGTTCTATAACATGAAAGCTTTGTTAAGTCTTATTAACTGGCATATTATTTATAACCTGTGTGTGTACCTTCAGCTGCTCCTTTGTATTCTCCCCAAGGGGTCACCACAGCGGATTAATCCGCAGGGTGCCCTCCATGTTGAGAGGGGCTTGTGTCCCCACCTGGAATCAAACCAGGGACCTTTTGCTTGTAAGGTGAATGTGTAAACCACTACACTACGGGGGACACATATCAGTTATAACCTAATGGTGATAAACAAAACAAAAAAAACCCCCACACTTTACTGATCCCCCGGGGGGCAAATTAGAATTGCTGAACCTCCTACAGGTTGAAAAGCACAGACACACGAAACAATTATACGTAGCATGCAGTGAAGGAGATCGACATACAAGGCTGTCATTTCAGGAACCAGGGAGCGATGTGGGGGTTTGGTGCCTTGCTCAAGGGCACCTCTGCAATGCTCAAGGGGTGACGTTTTTCTGGCCTCTGGTCCACCTCCACACAGGGGTCCAGGGCAGGGTCTTTGGGTCTTGGGCCGGCAGGTCTTGAACCGGGTTCCCTCAGCAACCCTCCGGCTGCCAAATCAGTCCTCCGACACACGGAGCCATTGCCGCCTCTAATGCTGGTTGGAGGGGCCCCCTGTGAATTTTTGCCCCAGGCCCCAACAGACTCTAGAATCGCCACTGGGAGCTTGATATGTATAAATCTAAGCAATAACTGAGGCAAAATAAAAGTAAATGCATAGTACTGAGATATCCAAAAGTCTTAAAGAACTGATATGAATGGGGAGGAAAAGACCCCATCACGATCTTCATACAGGTTGCAGTGACTGTAGGTTTAGTGCACCCTTGGCTGCTCAACGGGATCAGCGGATCAATCTGTCGGATGCCCTTCCTGACGCAACCCACCATGGAACTCCACGAAATCAAATAAGCAGCAACATACAAGTTAACAGACATGAGTGAATACACATCCAGCCAAGCCTTTAAGATCTGCTGCGAGGTTCAGGGTTCAACATCCGCTCGGAGGGGCGTTGGCACAAACACCTGTGCAACGTGCTGGACGGCCACCTATTGTGAAACGCCACCTGACACCACAAATGGCTGCGTTTCACTCTACTTTGGTCAGCTTCACTAGCAATGCCATACTTCAGTGGAGGCAACTGCTGTTATATATCATCTGATAATTTCCCTTCTTAATTTGAGCGTTCTTCGACAAGAGTCTAAACTTGCCAGTGCTTCAGAGTTGTGCAACAGGTAGCTGGTTCGCTGGCAAAGGTACAGGTACAAACAAACCAAAAGTATGAGCTTTTGACGGCTTCCTATGTTGAGCTATGAGTACTGAATGTCCAGAAAGCCCCGCAGAGCACGCATTAAACGTTAAATTAACTGTGCGGGGGGAGAGGAAAAAAAATGCGCCTTTAACTCCAACATCTCGCGTTAGTTAACAAACTCGTTCATCGTTTCGATAGCTTTGTGCTGACAGCGGCCAAGGGTCCGTCCTACCTGTCAGTCCGAGTCACAGCCCAGTCTTAGAGGACATGTCTTACGGTTTGTGGTCCGAGTTTCCGCCAACAAACAACAGCTGGGAAGTTTTAACGTTCGGTCCCTCTCTGCTGCGGTCCCTCCCAGCTCCCCCCCCTCCCTCCTCTCCTCCCTGCGCCGGTTTCAGGACGAGTTCCTACAAGTTCTCCCCCGGCTCTCCCTCTCCCCGCCCCAGGCCCCGGTGCTGAAACACCGCTATCTGTCTGGCATTCCTCGGATACCGACACAAGGTGAGCAGACAGCACCTGGCTAAAGCAGACCCTGCATATGCAGCTCATTTCTCAACACATGATGTCCAGCCAACACTTTATCACACAAACTGAAAGTTAATATTGCCCAACATACGGCCAGGGGCGAGTCCAGGATTTTTAAAAAGCTGTGGCACAGAGGGGGGAACCAGGGGAAAATAGAAAATAATGATAAATACCAGAAATAAATCAGTTAAGCTGGCTTATAGTATGGCATAAAACTACATTTTATCTAGAATTACTATTCTCTATAGGGGTGGGAGAAGCATTAAGGCTGTTTACATAAGTAAAAGTTACTGCACTGCAGTGTAAATTATAAAAATCCTATATGCAACATCCTACTTAAGTAAAAGCACAAAAGTGTTAGTAGTAGTCTGTCTTCAATAATGAATACATTTAGACCATACCTAACTTGACAGTATAGAAAAATGTACTGGGCTACCTTCACAGCTTTTTTTGTCATCCCATTCTAAATCCACAGGCACTGATATGGAGCTAATACAGCGTTTACTCTTCTGGGAAGGCTTTCTACAAAATTATGGAGTGTTTCTGTGGGAATTTTTGCACATTTATCCAAAAGAGCATTTATGATGTCAGACACTGATGTAGGTCAAGAGGGCCTGACTCCCAGTCTCCAATGTTGTTCATCTCAGAGGTATTCAGTGGAGTTGAGGTCGAGGCTCTGTGTGCACCAGTCAAGTTCTTCCAGGCCAAACTCATTCAACCATGCCCTTATGGACCTTATTTTGTGCACTGGGGCACAGTCAAGCTGGAGCAGAAAAGGGCCTTCCCCAAATCGTTCTCACGAAGTTGAACGCATAGAATTGTCCACAGTGTCTTGGTAAGGTGAAGCATTAAGACTTCCCTACACTGGAAGTGAAGGGACCTTACCAACTCCTAACAACGCCATAGTGTTACCCTCCTCTGCTAAATTTTAGGGTTTGCACATTGGAGTCAGGCAGGTAATGTTCTCCTGGCATTTATAAACCCAGACTCATCAAACTGCCAACTAGAGATGTGTGATTTGTCACTCCACAGAACACTTTTCCATTGCGCCAGAGTCCAATGGAGGCAGGCTTTACACCACTCTATCTGACACTTGGCATTGTTCTGGTGATGTAAGACTTGCATGTAGCTACTAGGCACACAATTTTTCTTTTGATGTTAATGCCAGAGGAGGTTTGGAACTCAGCAGTTACTGAGTCAGCAGAGTGTTGGCCACCTTTAAGCACTATGTGTCTCAGCGCTTGGCGACCCCCGTGCTGTAACTTTACATGGTTTGCCACTTTGTGGCTGAATTGCTTTGGTTCCTAAATGCTTCCTCCGCAGTGGATCATCTGCAACCCTCTGCATGTTTTTTTCACTAAATCCATGAACCTTCTCTCTGGCGTTCCTCTTTTACTCCTGCCTAGCAGCTCCTAAACTCTTGCACTTTGCAATAATACCAATTACAGTTGATCATGGAATATCTAGGAGAGAAGAAATATCACACACTGTCCTGTTGCAGTATTGACATCCTATTATAGTACCATGCTCAAATTCAGTGAGCTTTTTAGAACAACCCATGCGTTCATAAATATCTGTAACAGACAGGACAGGTGCTTGATTTTATAGTTCCAATAAAAAAGCTGTCTGTTACAGCTTTTCATATTTCAACAGATAATGGAAAAATATCTTGCTGCTGGATTGTCATGTTTCATCTCCAGGGAGCCAAAAATTAAATATGCATGTCTGCATATTAAGAAAATACATTTTTTCTGACTTAGGTAAATGAAGATAAGATTTGTTGTTTTTAAGTACAGGCAAACATTTTAAATATTGAGTGCCTCCTATGAAAAGGAGGTGATATGTCAATATGTAAGTGTTCATTCACAGAGTATTTTTTCACACTTACAGTTGTATCCAGCTATTCGGGTGGGTTTGATTTTACATGCTGAAATTTTGAAACATCCACCTCTGAAACTTCTGCCGCTTTTTGTTTGTGCACCTTAAAAATCACTGAAAAACTTAATAGCTGTATCTTTTCAGGGAACTAACAGCTTACTGCTTCTTTTATGGGGGGGGCCTCACCAGAAGTAAGGTCTGTGAACCCTCCTGATGAACTGGAACATTGTTTTTAGAAGGAGACATTGCTGTCAAGGTTGTCAGAGCCAATGCACAAATGAAACACTGTTCATTCTCAATAGCACTAGGGATAGAGTGAAAATATGTATTTTTGTAATCAGGTGAATCGAAGTGTTATTTCTGAAGATGCGCTGAAACTAAACCTTCTCTCTATTGGCCTGGACTTGAGGATTAAAAGCTCGCAGGCTGACAATGAGCTTTGTGATTGAGTTCCTGACCTTCATAGTGAGCGGTGTAACCTAAATGTTTAAGTCCAAAGGTGTGTTGTTATTGAGTTAGTAGTTCAATGAAAAACTTCTTTTCAGATATTAAAGTACAGAATAACATCATGTAATTTCATACTGTATCAATAAACCCTTTTCATTCATATCATATATTCAGCCATTTATAGATTACTGACTGTTTGCCCCACCTTACAAACAGACTTTATGAGGTATCAGTTAATCATTAGCCAGGCTTGACTAGACTACCTTGAGAGTGTGGACCTTTTTCTCAAACACACTGGCTCACTCCTTTACAGACACACATACGTCACACAGTGGGGGTGAGCTTACCTGCGTTTGCTGTCCTGACAGGCGTTGTGACTGATGTTGTCCTCATCCAGCGGGCGGAGCTGTGAGCATGAGGCAGACAGGCGATGTTTTTTGTCAGCGCGTTGGAGGCGGGGAAGAACGCTCTGACGAAAGAGATCCTTTGGCCTCTCCTGCACGAAATTGTTTAGTTCCAGTTAGTATTGTACCTGCATTGTCTTACAAAGAAGATGACTGGCAGCATTGCATTATGTAGTGCAAACTGCCTCACCAGATCCATGGATGATCCCAGTGAATACTTTCGGCTCACTCTGTGCTTTATGACTTGCACATCTCAGGGGACAAAAGGACATTTTAATGGAATAGACTGGGAAAACATTTGCTTTCTTGAACAGAGTTAAAGAAGAGAAGATCCATACCGCTTTCATTTCTGTCCGTTAAAAATGAAGCTGAAATAAACAAGAAACCCAGTGTTAATTTAAATGCATAGGGGGTGCAACACAGTCAGTTTTCATATTTTTATTCACAAAGCTGATCAGTGTATTTTTCAAACAAATAGTGGATACAGTGCATTACAGTCACTAACTTCGACTTCACTATTTACTCAGGCCTCTTTAGTATGTTCACAGTGAACTACTTTCATTAACACTAAGCAGAAACAAGGCAGTAAAAACCTCAGAAAGAAAACGTTAGACTTGATAAACCAGCTCGTCACACTCAGCATCAGTTATCTTAACAGTTGCTGCTCTCTGCAAATTAAGAAGGTTGATTTGCCTGCAGGTAAGATATTATCTTCAAAATAGACATACATTTACTTGAACACAGGAGCAACTTTAATAAAATTATGTGCAAATGTATGCAAGAGAATGGAGTGATATAACTGCACTCTCCGCTTAGCAGCCACTTCATTGTGTATACCTTGCTAATACCGGGTTCGACCCCTTTTGTCTTCAGAACTGCCTTAATGCTTTGAGAAAGATATTCAGTAAGGCGCTAGAACCATTCCTCAAAGATTTTGGTCTATATTGACATGATAGCAGATTTGTCAGCAGCATTCAGTGATGCAAATCTGTTCCACCACATCCTAAAGGTGCTACATTAGACTGAGATCTGATGACTGGCAATTTAAATAAAGTGAACACTGTGGTGTTTAAACAATGCTTGATTGGTACTAATTGGCCCAAAGTGTACAAGGAAAACATCCCTCACACTGTTACACCACCACCAGAGACATTGTTTTGCATAACTTGGTTGTAACTAGCCTTCCAACCAGCTCAGAGCAGTCTGGCCATTCTCCTCTGACGTCTGATATCAGCAAGGCATTTTTGAACTGCTGCTCACTGGATTATTTTCTTCTTTTCAGACCGTCCTTTCTAAACTCAAGAGATGATTGTGTAAGAGAAGCCCAGTAGATCAGCAGTTTCTGAAATACTCAGATCAGCCTGTCTGACCCCACCAACAAAGCCACATTCAAAGTCACTTTTTGTCCCCCTTCTGATGCTCAGTTTGAATTTCAGCAGGTCGTCTTGACCATGTTTACATGCGTCCGTTGAATTGCTGCCAAGTGATTGGCTGATTAGATATTTGCATTTATGTGCACTTGAACATGTACACCTAATGAATTGGCCAGTGAGTGTATGTCACAATATTAACAAAGATATATGATTATTGTCTGATTTTGAAGGTCAGTAGTTTTCTGGTACAGACTAAAATATGTCTGCATCACCATCAGAAAACTGTCAAATACTAACAGCTGGCTTTCATTAATTGCTCCAGTTTGAATAGAACTGAATTGAATTTCATTGAATAATACTTTATTAATCCCAACAGGAAAATATGCAATCAAGCAGGACTTGTTTTAAGGCTTCTTTTATGACATGTGATATTACACTAAAGTGCTTGAGTGCCACAGGTTTTTGAATTGAATCAGTACAAACATGTTGATACACTGTAGCCTTAAGCTGTCAGAGCCCATTGAGTTCAGGGGCCAACTTGTCCACTGTCCTTAGCCTTGGGTGCTATGCAGCACTATGAAGACATATTTGGGCCATTCTATGTTAAAAGAGAGAGCAAGAGAGAAAGCGAGAGTGTGTCTCTGTGGAAATTCTGAGTTTCTGTGAAAGAGAAGAAAACCTCACAAATTTGTGATAAGAAACTGCCAGTGTCATCCTTTGTTTGATAAAATAAATATAACCTTGTAAAATGAAAGATGTGGTTCCATGACCAAAAAACTCCAACTTATTCTTCCTGCAGTATTCTTACTTCTACTTTAATTTCATGCAATTTGTGAGTTTTAATTGCAAGTTAACCAGTTTAATCTCAGCAAATATCTAAGTTTATTTCCAGCTAAACTTACAACTCAAATATCGGAGTCTCATTATTATTCTAATTTCCTGAATTGTGCTTCCATTAGTGCATTTGCAGTTGATAAATGTTTAATTAGAATGTGCCTATTATAACTGGACAAAAGTCTCGACTCCCTGTACATGGTGTTTGCTACCTTCTTACCTCTTAACTAAACAGCTGTCTTTATTAATATTGTTATTTATGTTTACAGAACGGGCACCTGTAATGTGAATAATTTCCCCCTGGGATTAATGAAGTATTCTGATTCTGATTGTACAAAATGTAAATTTCTCCCAGTCCTTGTGTGCATGCGCATGTGTCACCAGAGTGTGGGTCCAGTCTCTGTCGCTGTTTGGAAAGCTTATTGAGGATGGTTTCTCTGTGTGTTGCATCCTCTATCCCTGCATCCTTCAGCTCTCCATCTGTCACATTCAATAAACCCTGCAGATAAATAAACACAAGCAGAACAGGAAAGAAGTTAAAAAAAAGGTAATGACCAGGACACAGAAGTCAAAGGAAAAGATGCCAACACACAGATGCATTTTGAAGATTTACTGATCTTACCTCCAGACCGTAATATTCACTCTCCAGTGTTTTGGTATACTGAGGTAGGCCGATCTGTCTCAGCCACCAGGCGATGGAGCGATTATTCATGTCTGAACAGCAAAGGGAGAAAAGATACCGATTACATACCAGCACATATGCAAACGCACACATGCTTGTACATGTTTCTGTATTAAGAGTTTCTGAGAAAACACAAATGAAGGATCAGTACCAGCTTAGCTCCTGATAGCAGTCAGTCAGGCGCACAAGCAGAGTCTTAGTGTAGTTTGTCTTGCAGCAGCTACAGTATGTAACACCTACTTGTTGTCAGGGTCCACCGTGGTATTCTGGGATTCTTCTTTATTTCTCTTTGTAAAATCTCTGTTTCATTCTGATTTTTTTCTTTTCTTACTTTTGCTTCCACCTTTGCAGCTGCTCTCATCAAAGTTGCTTAAGTCGTAAAGTCTGTCTCTCACTCTCAGTTTGTGATAATAGTGGAAGCCCGCTCCCCCTCAAACCTGCAGGTCCTCAAAAAGCCAATGGGATTGTACAATGGGAGCACAGTACCCTGCAGCAAACAGCAAATCACAGCACAGGAATCATTCTGAGCTCTCAGGAGGTGGAGAGCACAAGTAGAGGCATGTCATGAGATAGATACAGAGTTCAGAAAAACAAAAGGGGGGGATATTAAAATGTTAGGCAGCTGTCAGCATGTCAAGTCAGAGATAGGCATGCATGCGCAATGGTGTGTCTTCCAACTTGTCTGTCTGTACAGGTTACACACTGTGAGACATAGTGTCTGCAGGAGAGCCGGTGCTGTGTATAAGAGTGACATCTAGTGTTGAAATGAAACGTGACAGCTCCACCAATTTTATGCATAAAGGGCAAATTTACTCATCATGATGACAACTGCTTAGCATGTGTTTGGCTGCATGTCATTTACAAACATTTAAAAACTTTTTTGTTGTCAGTTATTCCTCCCTTTGTGACAGGGAAACAAAGATCTTTCATTCATTCTTAAAAGCAACTCACCTGTTTTAAATGCTTCATTACTCTGACTTTAAGCGTTAAGTCAGCACAGTCGATTTGACCTGGAGAGAACCGGCTGCTGCCATCAGGGGGTATCTTCTAGTTTGCAGATAAGCTGATGGTTTGCAACAAGGCCAGTACTGGCCAATACAGATATATAGCCAACATAATAAATGAAAAGCGCAGGACCTCTTGCAAGGAGGAAAAGTAAATAGTGCGGGCTGTGTGTCTTAATAGAATTACAAACCCATTTCCAGAAAAGCTGGGATCTTTTCCAGAACTGCAATAAAAATGAAAATCTGTGATAATTTTTTTTCACATGAACTTTTATTTAACTGAGAGAATACAAAGAAATTATTTTCAGTCATTCTACTAACTGACTTCATCGCGTTTTGTAAATATGCACATTTAGAATTTGATGGCTGCAACACATTCAATAAAAGGGACAGAGGCATGTTTTCCATTGTGTGACATCACCTTTGCTTTTTATGATGATTTTTAATTATTTTGAAACTGAGGAGACATATTGTTGTATTGTATTGGTTTAGAAATGGCAGGTTTGTCGGTTCTTGCTTGCTTGAATTCTTCAGCTGCTCAGCAGTCTCTGGTGCATTGTCTGATTCTCCTCTTCATGATGTGGCATACATTTTCATTAGGAGATTGAGCTGGACTGGCAGCAGGCCAGTCAAGCATGCACGCTCTGTGTCTATGAAGCCACGCTTTTGTAGCTTGTGCAGAATGTGGTCTGGCATTGTCCTGCTGAAATGAACATGGATGTCCTGGGAAGAGACATTGCCTGATGACAGCATATGTCTGTCTAAAATGCTAACATATAGCTCAGAGTCAGTGGTACTGTGTTACTGTGACATACATGAAACTCACCCGTGCTGTGAGCGCTGATGCACACTTATACCATCACAGATGCTGGTTTTTGCACCTTTCACAGATGGATGGTCGTTTTCATCTTTGCCACGGAGAAATCAACTCCCACGTTTTTTCTGAAAACAGGGACTCATCTGACCACAACACACAGTTCCACAGATTTTCAGTATATCTGAGATGAGCTTGACCTGAGAGAACTCTGTGGCATTTCTGCATAGAGTTGATGCATGGCTTCCTCCTTGTAATACAGTTTCCAGTTCCATTTTGCATGTCTGTGTTAAGTGACAATGGTTTCCCAAAGTACTCCTGAGCATAGGTGGCTATACTTGTCACAGTAGCATGATGGTTTCTTAGGCAGTGTCACCTCAGGGCCAGAAGATTAGGCACATTCAGCAGTGGTTTACGACCTTACCCTTTACACACTGAGATGTCTCCAAATTCTCTGAATATTTTTGCATTATTATGCATTGTAGTTACTGAAAGACTGAAGTTCTCTGCAGTTTTGTGAAATGTGCCTGTTGGACTGACTAACAATCCTCTCATGAATGGGGCATAAAGGGGTGAGCCACAACCCACCATGCTTGCAAAGACTGAGCCTTTCATGGATGTTACTTTTTACACCCAATCATGTTACCTCACCTGCTCCCCAATAAGCCTGCTTAATGTGGAGTCTTCCAAACCAATGTTACTTTAATATTCTGTGTACTTTTCAATTTTATTGTGACTCTCTCCCAACTTTTGTTGTATTGCAACCACCAAATTCTAAATTTGTGTATATTTACAAAATGCAACAACATTGGTCAGTAAAACTATAGAAAGTGTTTTTCTATGTACTTTTGTCAGTTAAATAAATGGTCACATGAGTTAACACATCACAGGTGTTCATTTTTATTGCATTTTAAAAAAATATACCAACTTTTCTGAAGATGGGGCTTATGGATCATTACAGTTGTTTGGCCTATCAGCATAAAGGTTTAAAATTCCTGCTGAGCTGGGTGCTTTTCATTATGATAATGTATCTTCTTGTTTCCTTCACACACGTCTCTCTCATCTTAGCTCTTCCCAGTGAGGATGTGGGAGATAGACGTGAGGGAGGATGTAGCTGTGTTTCCTCACTCCCAAGTTCCTCCAGATACCTCCTCACTCCTTGTTTCATGAAGCTACACTTAAGGCATTCATTCTGAAATGGGGGTACGTGTACCCCTGGGGATATTTGAAGGCACTCCAGGAAGTACGTGAGATTTAAAAGGGAAAAAAAAACAGGTTTTTTATATATTTATATATATGTGTATATATACACATATATATGAAGTTTTCAGAAGTTCATAAAATGATTTTTATATTTAGGCTATTCAATTTCATTAACCTAATAAACCAGTGTCCCCTATGCCAGGATGTTTGACCCAACTTGGCACATGGCATCACCTGTCAATCACTGCTGCCTTGAGAACTAAAATAATGGCGTCATGGTTGAAGTGTAGCAGCTTTGCTACTGAACACATAGTGGCACAAAAACCAGAGAAGGCAAAACTAATACTGGCAAAACCCCAGCAGTATTCAGAAGAATCTGTTTTAATGGGATTTATACCAACGTGTTGCAAGCCACTCATGGCATTGTGTTTTTTCTATGGGCAGAAATTAGCCAACAGTGGCATGAAACCAGAACATCTTAAAAAGTAAGGGCAAAGAGCTCAGTTCAATGAAACAATGTTCTTCAGTGTTTACACTTCGCAACTTTAATATGTCGGTCTAATTTTTGATCCTTATCAGAATCAGAACTTATTAATCCCTGGGGGATTTCATTGTGTTACAGACTGTGGAGCATCATGGTGGAATGAGTCTGCTGCTGAACGCGCTCCTGTGTCTGTCCAGCATGTTGTCGAGAGGGTAGGAAGGATTGTCCAATATTGTCCTTACCTTGGACAGCATCATCCTAATACATTTATTAAGATTTGTTTATGATTCTTTGTGAATAAATGTTTATAATGAAGTTCACAAATTCAGTTTGATAACAGATCTTTATTATAATCCCAAAAGAGGGTACTTTAGGTTGATAACTATTTTTATATGCACACATCTCTATTTACAAGTTTAATATTTCTTTGGTAACAAATTTTTAGTTATTTTTTTAAGTATATTTTTATCTCCAAATAGTTAAAAAAGAGGCCACTATGGATGAGAAATGTTTTGCACAGTTATAAAGTTTAGCAAATCAGTCACTGAAGCTACAGGGTTGTTTTAGATCTTTTTTATCAAACAAAAACACTTTTCTCTGGTTAGGTGGTACTTGGCTGAAAAAATATTTTACAGGGGGTACATCACTGAAAAAAGGTTGAGAACCACTAACTTAAAGGATTGAAGGATCATCCATTATGTTAGTGGTGCTACTTAGCAAGGCTGAATTACCATGCCAAGCTCTTGTTACCTTGAGCAATAGAAAGCGTTGTAATGGGAAATGCTGCAATCTGTTATGGAGTGTGTGTGGCCCAAGACTGGAAGGCTTGGGTTATATTAAAAGTGCTCAGAATGTCACCAGCATCCATGTACTAAGTATTAATAATGTTAGTGAAGAGAGTGAGCCCAAAGGACACTGAAAGCCACAATCTGTTCACCCAGCTCCTATCTACAGAAGTATCCACTGCTGTACCATCAGACTTTAGAACAGTTCCTTTCCTCAGGCTGGGAGATAACTAAAATCCTCCTTCAAGCTTCACCATGAATAAAACTTTTATTTTTATTAATAAAATTTTTATTCATACATAGAGTCAGCTCATCTGCAATCTTGTTTTACAACCTAGTGTTGCATAATTAACATGACTCTTAATTTTCGGGTGAGTGGAGGACATAGGATGCGAGGAAGCATAATGAAAGCATAATGAAGTTAGCATAATGAAAAGCACCAGCAGTCTGTGGAGAGAGAGTAGTCAGCCTTTGAGGCTTAAGAATCCACCATTACAGTAATCTGCATAACCTGGTTTTCAAGACTTCACACCACATTCAGCCCATTGTCTTAGACCAAACATGAGCTTAATGTCTGTTTTGGTCCAGTGTCGATCGTGCATTATTTTTTACTTGTCACTACTTGTGATAATGTTACAAATGTGATGCTTTATGGGAAAATACAGGAAACATTTTAGTTATTTGAATCTGGGCCAATAAGAAATGTTTGATGGAGTCTAGACAGTAATATAACATCCATCTTTAATTCTTGATAAAATTCTTCACCAGGAATTTCAAAAATTATGTTTCAGTGGTTCTCATGTACAATAATTTCATCATGTAAGGATTCCATTGTAGTCATATCTGTTTTCTGAGTAGAATAGCTGTACAAATTGTCACCTTGATTCAATCATTAAAATCCATATGAAAAATGAGATATAGTTCTCGCTGAAACAGGAAGGATGTGCATTTTACCCTTCCTAAGCCACATCTTCTTTTCTGATTCATGGATCATGTGATCAGTATAATTAGTCAATTCTGTTGACATATTTCAATGCTTAAACTAAGCATGTTACTTTTACAAGAACAAATACACATGCAGTTCCTTCCCAGAAACCCTTTCTCTGCAGATTTGAGCCAAGTGTGTATGATTTGTAACCATCATTAGTTATTGTAATCCTGTAATTTCTATTTGTGGCCACAGTGGTCGCTGTTCGCCAAAAGTTACACAGACTCACTTTTTAACCTCTAAACAATTTTATTGCTGTACAAGTTCACTTGCAGCAAAAAAAGAAAAAAAATTATAATTCTGGTTTTCCCAACAGCTCACACCTGAACATTTTGAAAGTTTTGCCATGTTTGAGCCACCACAGTTCTATTTTGTCACAATACCGATTTTAAAGCATATGTACTGAACAGCCAGTTCATTAGTTACATCTTGCTTGCACCAAGTTCCACTTCCTTTTGTCTTCAGAAATGCCTTAATTCTTCATGGCATAGATTCATCAATGTGCTGGAAATTCCTCAGAGATTTTTTCCCATATTGACTTGATAGCATCACCCAGTTGTTGCAAATTTGTCAGCTGCACATCCATGCTGCAAATTTCCTGTTCCACCAGATCCCAAAGGTGCTCTGTTGGATTGAGATCTGATGACTGTGGAGGCCATTTGAATACAATGAACTCATTGTTATGTTCAAGAAACCAGTTTGGAATAATACGGGCTTTGTGACAGGGCATGTTATCCTGCTGAAAGCAGCCATCAGAAGATGGGTATACTGTGGTCATAAAGGGATGGGCATGGTCAGCAAAAACACGCAGGTAGGCTGTGTGGTTTAAATGATCCTCAGATGGTACTACAAGGCCCAAAGTGTGCCAAGAAAATCTCCCATACCCCCTTTCATTTTTTAACCTCAAATTATGACCCTACAATCTGAATGTCACAGCAAAAATCTAGACTCATCAGCCCGAGCAACACCTTTCCAGTCTTCTGTTGTCCGATTTTGATGAGCCCGTGTGAGCTGTAGCCTCAATTTTCTCTTCTAAGCTGATAGGAGTGGCACCTGATATGGTCTTCTGCTGCTGTAGCCCATCTGTTTCAAGGTTTGACATGTTGTGCATTCAGAGATGCTCTTTTTCATACCCTGATTGTACTGAGTGGTTCACTACTGCTGCTTTGCTGTCAGCTCGAAGTATGCTGGCCATTCTCCTCTGACCTCTGGTATCAACAAGGCACTGTTGCCCAGGCAACTGCTGCTCACAGCATAATTTCTCTTTTTAGGACAATTCTTTGTAAACCCTAGAGGTGTCATGGTCCTGGGTTTTTTTAGCCTAGTTTTGTATCTTTGTTCAGTTTTGTTTTTGGTTTTGAACCTCTTAGCTATTAATCTCTGTTTATTGTATTCTGTGTTTATGGTTGAGCCTTAGTTCTAACCCTGCCTATGTGTAGTTAGGGTTTTGAGTTTCTGTTCTTCTTTTATTTTGACTCTAGTCCCTTTTGTGTTTTGACTTCTATTAGTTTCCTTTGTGTTATCCTCTTGTGTTGGATGTCCTTCTGTCAAGCTGTCTCTTGTCTGTGTTTTCAGTTTTGTTTCTCACTTCCTGTTTTACTTTGATACCATATATGTTTCATCCCTTGTGTCTAATTTTGTGCTCTGCCCCTAATTGTTGCCACCTGTGCTCCTCTCCCTCCTGTTGCTTTTTAGTCCTGAGTCTGTGTGTATTTATACCCCTGCCTTTCCTTTGCTCAGTGTCTTGTTGTCTGGTTTAGGTTGGTGTTCTTTATGCCAAGCCATGTCGTATCAAATCTTGTCTCCTCCTTGCGCCATGTTTATCATTTAGTTTTTGTACTCTGTAAACTCTGTTCTTTTGATGGAGTTTTTTACCAGCTTTAAATAAAGCTCGCTTTTTGTTCACCTCTCCATGTTTGACTTCGGAGACCTGGATATTGGGTCCTCACACTCCACCCCAGAACCCTGACCCTAATTTCTGAAATACTCAGAAATAATCTTGACCATGTCTACAAACCTACATTCACTGAGTTGCTACCACATAAAACTGTTGTATGTTTAGCACGTAAAATATGCAAAATAACTACAGGACTCAAATTAATGTAGTCAAGTAAAAGTCATCCCATTTCCTTCTTATATATAGGGTGAAGTAAAAGTGAAAATACTCATCCAAATTTCAATTACCTGAAAAGTGGACTAGAGTTAATCGGAATGTAACTACTTGAATTATCGATTTCATTAGTTGCTACTTTTGTTTTTTCCAGCAACACAAAATAAGAAACTCAGTTTCTGTTTAAGATGTTACATCTAAATAAGCTTTGAGTGCAGGGCTTCTCAGCTGTGAATCAGAAAATGTGCCAACATAACAGTAAAATCACCAGTGGGTGCTGGCAGAATATTTTAGCAGCGGTTTCATTATTCACTAAGCAGCTCGAGGAGTTTTCTTTGACAGGCAGTGTGTCTCTCTGCTGCTTAGCTTAAGGATAGAATTCACAAATTAAATACGAGCTGTTCGGTATTGTATAAATAGTTTATGTTAATTTTAAATTTTCCTCTACGATTTGTTTATGTATGTTTAGTTCCTGAAGAATTTTTGAGGCATAGAATTGGATTAAACATCTGTATAAAAATATACTTCCGCCTCTGAGCATATTACTATCAAAAGTATAGATAACATATTTGTGCATAGACTACTAGGCAAGTAATGTATAAGTGTGCTGGACACCATAACTCATTCATTTTTTATTTGATAAATTTGGGTTTTGTGCTACACACAAACACATGACCACCTGCTCCCATTTTATCTGGTGTCACACATAGGCATTCACCATTTTACACTCAAGTCTCACTCTTAATATCAGCTTTTACCAAAGGTGACAGCAGCAGCAGCAGCAGCAGCAGCAGCAACAGCAGCTTTTTTGAGTGTGTGTGTGTGTAAGAGAGAGAGAGAGGGTGCGTCAGAGGAAAAAGGAAGTTGCGGGATGAAGTTAAAAGCCTTCAGCACTGTGCAGTTCTGCAGAACACCCACCACGGAAGAACGACAGAACAAGAGCGCCGAAGTCTGAAAATGAGATAATGAAAGGAAGACAGGGAGGTTAACGTTGGAAAGAAGACACACACAACTGCCAGGAGGAGCTACTGAAGGTACGAGGTGATTGTTAAACTCATCCTACATTGATTTGTAGTTACACAGTTAAGTTTCCTCAAACAGCTGTGACATTGTGCACTGGTTTTCAGTAACACTGTTTCATTTCGCTGAAAGGATGGAGGGATCATGATTGCTCAGCGTTTGCTCTGTGTTAACTCGTTTGCTGTTAATCTGATCACAGTTTGATTAAGTACCACTGAGCAATTTCTATGTCCAAGTTTTATGAGATGGCAGAGTGACGTGCCTATCTATATGTCTATCTGTCTTGCCTATCATTCAGAAAACAAAGATGGAGTTGTGGCGGCAGTGTGCAATGTGGCTGATTGACTGCCGAGTTCTTCCTGAGAACCACAGGGTCACATTGGAAGGTGCACAGGTAAAGTAGCTGTGAGACACACCTGCACATAAATACACAATCCTGCCCCGGTTCCTCAGACTAACCTTGTGTGTGTACTTTGCCAGGTGTGCGACCTGGCTCAGGCTCTGAGAGATGGCGTGCTGCTCTGCCAGTTGCTTAACAACCTGCTGCCTCAGGCTGTCAACCTGAGAGAGATCAACCTGCGCCCACAGATGTCCCAGGTAAGAGACAGTGACAGACACACACATACACACATACGCAAACTTTTCCTGCTGCATTTCCATAGTCTATTTCTATTGTGACCAGGATGGTTCACTAAAACCCACAGGCTGTCTGATAGGAAAATACTTTAATCTATATCTGTCTACATCCGGGAGTATGCAGGGAATGATTGGGATTGTGATAATGGAAAAGAACAAAGGGAAACAACTAGAAATCAAATTGAAAACAAAAACCCCAGTACACGATATATGATCAAAATCAAAAACTCTTCTTATTTAATTATCTGTTAACCTTTTTCCAGTTTAAAAGATTATTTTACAATTTTAAAGGAGTTGTTGACACTAAGTTATACTTTGAAGGACAGATTGCTGCACTGTAATCATGAGTAGCAACAAGTCACACAGGAAAATTATTTACCAAATGGGATCTGTGCTAGAAACAAGATTAAAGTTGTTTCGCTACATGTGCGGAGTTTCTCATTTGACAGTTTGGAGCTTTTGGACTTATCAGGGTTCAAAAATAGCTTCACAACATGAACATATTAGTGCTATTTCAGTATTTCACTGACAGCTGCAAAGTCCTTTTAATCCACCATTTAAAACTGTTTAAAAGTTTATGTTTAAGAGCACTTCCTGTTTTCTCCCTTTTTGAATGATAATTTAATATAAGCTTGTTGTTGAGACTCAAATGGGAAAATGAGTACCACTGTCAGTTTTAAAAGCTATGAAACTGTAACCAGAAGCTGGTTAGATTTACTTAGGTTAAAGTCAAGAAACAGACTGGTTCTGTCAAGAAGTAGCCAGTAGTGACTGTCATATCCCTCATTTAGTTTTTGCGGAGATTAAACAATATCTGTATAAAGTGTTTTGGGGATTTGAGATGTAGGTACGTGGAGGTCGCGGCTACGTTCCCATGTTCTCACATTTCCTGGTTGGCTAAACTAATCGACTGGTAAATCCAGCACACTTACTATACAGACATTAGAGTGACATTACTATTTTTATTTAACTCTCGGAAATATCTTGTTGAATCTGGCCTGTATTTCCACATGTTTTAAAGATGGTCAGAAACTGCTCTCGGGATTTTATTGAGAAGGCAGTTTAATAAACACATTAGCAAACGGCAGTGAAAAGAAGAAAACCAGACTGGCTGTGTCTGAGGACAGAGATAATTGGAAGGATGGAAAATATGAGATGAAACTACTAGAAAGACAGAATGGGAGAGTATTACAAAAAAAAGAGACAGGCCGTCACGTGTTTGGGCTTCTTGCGGTTCTCAAGGGAAGTCCTTGTATGATATCTGATTGGTCTTACTGCAAACTCTTAAACACATGTGGGTGTGCAGGCATTAATGTGCTTTGACATAAGCATGGGAAACTCTGGGAAATCCTATGAGGTCAAGGGTGGTTAAGAAACATCCGCTGATTAACAGAAAACCGGAGTCCACTCTGATGTGTACACACACACATGCATGCACGCTCACCTGATAATATTACACAATAAGAGGA